>JACGDI010005219.1:1747681-1825636 GCA_014898725.1 Jacaranda copaia | reverse complement strand
AAACAGCTAGAAAAGATGCTAGATTGTTCTGTCCAATTTTCTGCCATTATCATTTAATGGAACAATTAACGGCAGGACAACATTAAGTTAAATTATGAAATATTGATAACACAATGTAAAACTGCTTAAAATATAGGTATGTAAATTGAATTAGTAGCAACTTTAGATGATCGAAATTGAAATTATCCCAAAAAGAAATGAAAAGAATTGAACCAGTAGACAACGTTAATTGATCTAGAGGTGTCAAATGGGTTGGGCCGAGCCAACTCGGCTCGTTTAATAAGCAATTTTGAGTCGAGCTGAGCTGGCTCATAGGCTGTTCACGATCGGGATCATAACAAGCTGAAAATTGAAAATTTCGATTCAACTCAAAACTAGCCCATTATATAAGTGAGTTGATTTATATATGAGTTGGGCTAGTTGGGCCGGCTCACGAGCCAGCTTGGGGGTTGGCCCGCAAATTTTTTTTAAAAAAATTTGAAAATAAATTTAAAATTTTCAAATTTTTATATTTGTGTAATTATTAATGTTTTTTTCAACATTTATATTTTTTTTAAAAGATTTAATAATTTATACTTATGTAATTTTTAATATTTTACAACACTTAAATTTTTATAAAAATTTATATTTATATTAATTTTTTTTATCAATTATATTTTTTCAAAAATACCACCAAATGAGATAATGAGGGATTTGACATGGATCCCTCAATCCATCATTTATTTAGAAAAAATAATTACATGGAAATATATTTGATTAAACCTCTAAATTAAAGTATATAATAATAACAAAAAGAAATAAATAATTTTGTAATTCTAAACATCTAAATATATTTAATGATAAATCGATTGTTCATTCAAGTAATTTAAATTAAAAAATATTGAGAGCTAGCCCACGACTTGGGTTAGCCTACAGTCCTTCACGGTTCACCAGCTGAGTCTGTCTCAACCTGCAAAATTTCAGTTTGGAACTGGTTTTCAAGTTAGTCGCTTCAGCCCAATCTATATTAAAAAAATTAAATAAGTTGAGTTGGACCAAATTTTTTTGCAGGTCGAGTCGGGTCGGACCAGTTGGCCCGACTCGTTTTGACACCTCTATCAATTATTGACCCATCAATTTGATACCAAATCCAATGTATTTTCGTCTCCTAAACCCCTTTTCCCATAAAAACGAAATTCAAATTCCACAAATTCTAGCAGAAATTTTGGAAAGATTGCTTCCAACTTCCAAATGAAAAGCAAGTATTGTCATGAGTTAGTTCTAACTTTTATCACTTAATTCATATACGTATCTGCTTTTTGTGGGTTGTTAATTGTCGGGCTGCTATATGACCAAAGAAAGAAAAAGTTATTCTTTTGAATGATTGTTTTTTTTCTCTTGGTTGAAAATTCAAATGGGTTCTCTTAAAAACTCTTCTTTATTAGTTCTACATTGGGTTGAAGGGTAAAATTTGGCTGTTTATGTACTTCTCCTGTATACTTTTTTCTAGAATTTTTGTTTTAGTTTTAGGTCTTTAAATGATATTTGAGTTGTAATGGTTGTGAATGTTAATGATTGATGTCAGGGATTATGAGTTGTTTATCAGTGGGTTGTTTCCATTGGAGAAAGAAGAATTGGATTTTGATTAGATAAAAGAGAGAAACTGTTGACTGGTACGTGGATGTTTACTTCGCACATTTCTTCCTTTTCTATGTTGTCATTGGTGTTTTATACAGTCCTAAAGAAGGAATCAGACATGGAGCTAGCATTATTCTTCTGTGACCCATATTGTCTATGAAACTACAGGTGTTTTATGTGAAAATTGTTTTCGAGATTGTTTTATTTCAGTTTGCATCTCAACTTTAAGAATGTTGGTCTTGAATGATCCAATTTGTGTTTAAATATAAACGAGACTATTCCATTCAAAGAGCATTTATTTTTGGAGTTGAAATGACACTAAACCATCAAATTTAACTCTTGAGAACGTTTTGACTTGGCTCATTCAATTAAAGGTTGCCATGGAATGTGTAAATCATTTAAGTTTCTTGAGTTTGTTTCAGCTGGGTGAATAAATAACCCAAGCTAGCAATTTTTTCTTAGGCTTAGTGAGTTCAATCAATTGTAAAATCGCAGTTGGTTTGATCAGTATTGTTCCAAACTTTGCATTGACAAGATTCTGCACATTAATATTTCTTCAAAGGGGAGGCATTCCATACCCTCATATTCCTTCTTGTTCTTCGTCTTCTATTGAGAATATCTACGCTTAAGCTGCCCCTCAGTTACTTTTAGCAACATGAAAATTTTTATCAGATTGCCCTACCTTGCCTTTTTCAAAAGTGACACTATATCTTATTAATCTTCTGTTTACTTTTTACTAATCCAACCTTATTATTGATAATGCAGTTGCCATCTGATATATCTGCTTTGCACAAGAAAGCAAAAAATGACTGGGGTTAGTGTATCTCCAAAAAATGAGAACATTTCAGTCAAAAATAGGAAGAATCCACTTGAGGGCGCATTCTTTGAGCTTGTTGATTTTGATTATACCAATACCACTCCTTCACAAAATGATAAGTGTACCCTTAGGAATTCTGATCCCCAACCTTCTGGGACATTAAGCACAGCTGACCTGATATCTGCAGTAGGCTATGCATGGGATCGTGCCACAAAGCCTCTTTCTGCTCTTCTGTCTAAAACTAATTCCACGTGCAAAACTGAGGTGATTCAGGGAGGTGGCACGCTTCAGTATTCCACTGAAGAAGGAACTTTTCACGCATCTAGTTCAGCTGATGATCAACCTTGCTCACACCCTTTGAATTGTAAAGAAAGTTCTGCAAAACTATGGCAAGAAAATCTAAAGCATTTCAAAGTGAACCAGAAAGAGTGTTGCACTCCACCTAGTTATGAAACTTTTTCCTGGAGGATATTGCTCGCGAGGTCCAGAACTGTTGATGAATCCTTCATGAAGAATTGTCCATCTAGTACAGGAATACCACCTAGTTTGGGAAGCATATATGGATGGATGAGTGAAATAGCTCTTCCTAAGCAAAAAAATCAAGTAAACTCTGTTAAGATTGAGGGCAAAAGGACTAGTAACTGTTATACTGGTGATTGTTTGACAAATTCAGATAGTGGATGTCCGCCTGCTGATACAACTAGTACATTTAATAACTTAACTACAGGAGTTTCTACTTCAAAGCCTGAAGAAGCTGCACAACCTTTAGATTTATCATTTGATGAAGCTGCAAACTTTGACTTGAAGACATCTACCACTACATGCTCAGAGAATGATATTGTATGTGGCCAACATATTGAAGTAACTGATTGCAAAATCTTTTCTTCAAGTTGTGATGTGGACTGCCAAGACACCAAATTGGCATCAGTTAGTCCTGATTATGAAAATAGCACAAAGGAAAGTAGGGATGATCTGCATGAGCGCCAAAGAGATGTAGGGGTAACATTTCTGGAAGAAGACTCCTCTGAGGTAGAAATTAGCTTGTCAGCAAACGAAAAACCAAAGTATGCACTCGCAAAGCACGAGCATGCTTTTGCGGGAGCAATGGCTGGGATATTTGTCAGCCTTTGTCTTCATCCAGTCGACACAATTAAGACAGTTATTCAATCATGCCGTGCAGAACAGAAACCCCTTCACACCATAGGCAGATCTATTATTGCTGAGAGAGGTACATTGTTAGCAAAAAGTTTGACAACTTTGAGGAAATTAATATTTCACTTCTTAAACTTAGAGCAGCTAGATTGATATTTATTTCCTTGCCTAGTTATTTGTAAAGCATTGTGAAACTCAATTGGAGTTTTTTCCCAGGCATATTGGGGCTTTATCGTGGCATTTCCAGCAACATTGTAACTTCAGCTCCAATATCCGCTGTCTACACGTTCACATATGAATCAGTCAAGAAAAGTTTGCTTCCACTTCTTCCCAAGGTAATTTAATCCTTTATTGTAGAAGAAAAAAAAAACTGAAGCAGGAATTTTGACACCAGTATTGGTTTCCGTCTAATTAATATCTTTCATCACAAGCAGTGTACAAATTTGATTGATACGCCTTTCCTTCCACAGGAATATCACTCTTTGGCCCACTGCACAGCAGGGGGTTGTGCAAGTATTGCTACATCATTTATTTTCACTCCAAGTGAGCGCATAAAGCAGCAGATGCAAGTCAGCCCAAACTACCGGAACTGCTGGTATAACTTTATCAGAACAAAATTTACCAAGGAATTGAAGTTATTTATCAGCATTGCCTATAAAGATTTGCATAGTAAAGGCATTGCCAAGCACATAATCAAATTATTGGTTGGGCTGGAGCTGGGTGCTCAAATACTACATGGCTTGCAAAATGAATTTCCTTTAGATCTTTTTTATTTGTTCTAATTCTGCATTTTTCCTTTTTCTTTTGTCGCTGACTTAAGTTTGCTTCAGTCTTAGTTTAATCTATCTGTCTTTCAAATTTAAAGTTTGTCATTGAACTTTTTAATTAAACTTTTTTGATGATTTTGCGTCTCTCATATTGATGTTATGCTTTTAAAACTGCATCCATGCAGGAATGCCTTGATAGAGGTTGTTTCAAAAGGCGGCTTGCCTTCTCTATATACTGGATGGGGAGCTGTACTCTGCAGAAATATCCCTCATTCTGTGATCAAGGTACGCTTAGAGAAGAGTGCATTTGTTCTACAGAATGGCTTGGTTCTTATTCTCTATTTATTAGAATCTGCTATTTTAGTTTAAGGGATGACATACACTGTGTCCACTTAATAGAACTATGGTCCCTCAGTTTGATTTATTCCCATTTTATTGGACTATTTCTGATTATTTATTTTGATATTTTAAGCCTAATCTTACAGATTATGGCTCACCACATCAGTTGTCTTCTTATGTTTGGTAATTAATTATTTCTTTGCAGTTTTATACTTACGAAAGCTTGAAGCAAATTATTTTGCCGTCACTCCAATCAAATGCTCAAGCTAATAATATATTAGTAACGGTTTGTTTCCCATGCTTCTGAATTGCTGCTGACTTCCCATTCTTCTTACAGTTCCCTCATCGCTTGTCCCATTTTTTGCAGCTAGTTTGTGGAGGATTGGCTGGATCTATGGCCTCATTGTTTACAACTCCATTTGATGTTGTCAAGACAAGATTGCAAACTCAGGTTTTGTCTTCCTGTTTGCTCTTTGTAGATGTCAGTCTTCACAATGTTGTTGTAGAGGAATGCAATTGCACTCGTGTCCTTGGTCCATTTGTTTGAATTTCACTTTCTAAAGATTTAACAAAATCGTCATTACAGGTTCCTGGATCTATGACCCAGTATAATGGTGTATTCAATACCCTTACAGAAATCACCAAGTATGAAGGTTTGAATGGCCTCTACAGGTGAGCAATTGCATAACATCTGGATAAACTTAGAACTCACTAACATTTTGGCTTTTCTCTGGGAGAAATTTTGTTTGTTGTTATTGTAAGATGCTCGGTTTTTGCCCATCATATATAAAGCTTGCTTCAGATAATCTGATGGTCCCATATTTTGATCTCTACCATCAGAGGCTTGGCTCCAAGATTAGTAATGTATATGATTCAGGGAGCACTTTTCTTTGCATCCTATGAATCTTTCAAGGGGTTGTTCTCATTGGAAGTTCCACCACTGAGCGCTCAGGCATTCCGGCATGAAGAGAAAAATGGAAGATGATTCAATTATGTTACCTTAAACCGTATTTTCATTGGAGAAAAGTCAACAACTGGTCCTCCCACCTTCCACCTGACATGTTTTGACGTGCAGAAAGTCGAAAGAAGCTGGAAATTTTTGAATTCTTGTGGAGCTTTAAAGGAATTGTTTGCATGAGATGGATTTTTTGGGCAAAGCCTGGAATTGTATGCCGGGGGACCATATCCTGTATGTCTGACATTTATGTGCAAAGAAAGTGTTGTTTATATGTGTGCCTGTGCGTGTAACATGCCATGAGGTGTAATAATGTACTTGTTTGGATTTGCAGAAAACAGCAACAACTGTCACGATTAAGGTCTAGTGATTTGCTAACATGACCAGAATAAGATTTATAATAAAATATTTTTCATTTTTTATTAAAATAGGATTTGATGGCGTACCCAGATTCAAAACAACAGTAGTTGTCCAAAACCAAAAGGACATGGTCTGAGTTTATTTAAATTACAATCAAATATATTTTCTTGTCTTGCTCAGAAACTTGGAGAGTGGGCATGGGTAGAATATGGAGCACAGAAGTGAAAACTGAAAAGTATAATGAAAATAGGTTTTTTCTTGTTTTATTACTCTTCTTTTAATTCTCATTTGGATATGTTTTCGCCTTCATTTTTCATTTCTCGTTTCCTATTTAGTATTTTCAAAATTCAGAGTAGCTATATACCTGATGTTACAAAGAGTTTATCGGTTCGGAATTTCGGTGGATTTGAATGTTATTAGGTTTGAGATCTGCAACCAAGAACAAATATAAACTAGCCGAGGTGCCCCGGCTAAGACACTCCGACGCTCAAGTCAGATTTTCGGTAGAACGGAGAGTATAGAATAAGTATACAGTGAATAGTATAATTGCATTACCTTGAGCGTGGTGGTGCTTGTAGAATTTATCATCTGATGAGGGTATAATTTTACCCAAGTACACCTAATCCCATGACTGGGGTTTGGTAGTCATTTTCTGCCCAAATCTCGGGGCTGTGCTAGGTGGCGCAATTTCCTATTTTTCTAGATAGTCATATCAGTAGGAGCGCGCCTCTTCCAGAGTTGTTGGCAGAGTTGTCAGAGTTGTTGGAAGTGGTTACATCCGTTGGCAGCAGTCACATCCGCTGTCACGTATAATCATTGCTGAAAGGTTCAACTTGTCCCACTTGCAACGGGAGGCCGATTCATGTCGACCAGACTTGGATGATAAGAGTTTGGAAGCGGTCCTTAGGTCGATACGGGTCGATTGCGGAGCTTACCATACGGGATCGATACTAGTCGACCAGGCTGTCTGAGCTTTATGGGCTATCTCTTCTAAATCTGGGCCTATTGGGCCTACTGAATTATACCGTATCACGTTGGGTCTTATGGACTATCTCATTTGTAAAAGAGCCTATTAGGCCTGCTGGGCTATCCCATATCAATACCTATAGATATACATTAATTACCTAAGAACGATGTACAATAATGATACAGGAAATTGTAGTATTGACCGCTTTGTGGCTTACCCTATGAAACTGTGGCAGCCTGAGAATTTGTTGAATTTGAAAACAAGGCACAAGACACAGCATGCAGAACTGAAATAATCCTGGGTTTGATTAATTTTTGTGGCTTCAAATAGAGCACCACCATTTCAAAAAAAAAATAATTGTTGCCAAAGAAATTTCAGTTACACCAATCCTAGTCCTAAATCAAGAGTGGGTTCAAGACTGTAGGGAATACTCAAATCAGATTTGAAACAATCCCCCCTATCTTTAAAAAAAAAGAGAGAGCACCACCATAACTGAACAATATCTTCATGTCTTCAATTTACATCCACAAGATAGGGATGCCATTTGAAGATATCGTTCATCATCTAAGCTACATATTTTATACAGAAAGGTTTTTAATAAACCCTTTCAGTACAACAATTCTAATACCTAAAGGGCCAAGGGAGGGTACCACCATTGTTCTAATTTACAGAGGAAGGATTTTGAGAGTTCTTTTTGTGAATTACTGCCACCTTTTGGGAGGTCTAATTGCAGAAGAACTGCTGCTAGCTGTGGCTTTCTTAGAACCTGAGGAGCACATAAAAACAAGCAAAGAATTGATAAAATTTTAGAGAATCCTCCCAAAGACACTCACACCTAAGGTAAAAACAAAAAAAAAATCTCATAGAAAATCTGAAAATTTGGAGAGGACATGAAAAGAGGTGTGCTTACTCGGAATTTTAGAGGAGCTCTTGCTCAGAGACAATCGAGAAGATCCTGCCTGAACCTGCTTTGTTGGTGGTTTCGGAAGTTTAACTGGCACATTGGTTCTGCAGTCAACAATGTAGATGGAACACAAGTTCACACATGAATATAATAAGTGACAAACTGAAGGATTAAGCCTTATGCATGACATGTTTTCCTGACCTGAAAATATTTGCTACAGAATAGCCGAGCATATCATTCAATTAAAGTCTTTAGAAGAATAAAATTTTAAAGTTAGCAAAGAAGGAAATCTCCAGATTACTTAACACAAGTGGGAAATAATTGAGATATCATGGAGACACAGGAAGTTCTATAGAAGAATAAAGTTCAGGCCCAAAAATGGTAGCTGACCATTTGAGGTTTATCTTAGAGGCTAAAGCAATAGATGCGATAAAAAGATGCAGAAATGCTTACTCTTCAGTTATCTCTGCAGGTGGAGGTGGCTTCATTGTCTCTGGGAAAAGGGTGTACTCTACAATACTGTTAATAGAACCATCAGTTTCCGTTCCCATAGAAAGAACTCCATCTGATATATCGCTAAGTCTCTCATCAGAATCCGGATCTCCTAACCCCAAAAGCTCTACATCTTCATTAGGATCTTTGCCTCCATCTGCTACATCAAACTTTAATCCAATGTCTTCTGGGAAATTTTCAACACCTACAACAGCAAGTCTTGATTGTTGAAAGAATTCTTTGTGGTGCTTAAAATCATCCATTGATTGCTGGGAACCAGCCTCAGAATGCTTGTCACTGTACTCAGAACTATTATCCAAATCAGAAGTGGCTTTTTCGGAAGAGCTTTTCGCTACTGAGAGTCTTTGGCTTGGCCGCACTGCTTCTATAGAATGTCTTCTTGGAGAGGCAGATCCATACCTCGTCAAGTTCATACCATTTCTTTCACTATTTCCATTAGTTTTGAGGGACCGCAACCGTCCTATTTCTTCATCCTTCTTTGCAACAGCATCCTTTAAAGAAGCTACCTATAAAATTAATACGAGTTTAATTAACTTTAGCTCTTTTGCTTCAATTCCAGTAATAGATGCAAACACGTTTAGCTTATTGCAGTAATATGTAGAGAATCAAATGTGAACGTAAAGATTTCTATATCTAGAAATAGAATGCGCAAAAAGTAAATTGCAGTAAACACATTTAGCTTATTGCAGATGCAAATGTGAACGCAAAGATTTTCTATATCTAGAAATAGAATGTGCAGAAAGTAAATTGCATCACAAGCCCAAATAGTGGAGTGAAATAATGTTGATAGAAATATAAAAAAGCAACAAAAATATATTGAACCTTATATGGGACGAAAACACATTTTGGTCAGTTCACAATTAATGATTTCATAAGAAATTTCACCTAAGCACAATCACTTGGTTTATAGGAACAGAAGATACATCACAAAGATGTGGAAACATGCATTGAAAAAAAAAATCATGGTTTTTCAACATGACAGAGGGAACAAATATGCTACAAGAGTAACAAAACACGCAATCCAACAACCAAATCCTGCTACCCAAGTTTCACTTTTCCAGAAATCCATTGAGCATATATAGAGTTCATTGGAGTAGCCATGAACCTTGCTTTACATTTCCAGTTGCCTTGTTATGAACATGTGACATATGTACATTATCCCTACTGCATAAATTGCATTAGAAGGGAAGAAAGGGCAACCATGAGGTCGACTTCTGCTACCAGATAGAACAGTGAGAACTTTAAAGTGGATGGCTAATGAATAGAAAAAGGTACAAAAGCATAAATGTGCATCCATAGAGAGACAGAAGAGGAGAATGCTTAAAAATCCTTCGAGATACTGTAATTTACTTTTCTTCTTTTATCCTTTGTTATCTCTTGATGGATGCTGATAATATTCACAACTACATACACATAGAATACTGGGTGTGGTGTCCATGAAATATTTTTATGTTCTTGCCCTCTTACAAGAGCAGCTCATCAGAACTGGAGACATTCACAAACTAAAAGCATTTACCAGCGCTTATGGTTCAAAAGTCAGATTAGATCCACACAAATAGCACAAAAACTGAATGAAGCAATCAGAAAAAGGAGCTCAGTGTCCCAAGTCAACAGATGTGGAGGAGATAAGTCAACATTCATAGAGCAATTTTTGCCAAGGAAGTGAATGCATAAGTCAAGAATATGATAGGATTTAAAACTGCCGAGAATTCAAAATCATAACCTGTTCCACGAGTTCTCTGACACCCCTACCCTCCTTATTAGTCCGTGCAGCTCCCAACTCAACTCCAGAAACCCTCTCAGCAAACTTCAGGGTACTTATAGTCTCTGAGTAGGACTCTACATCAGGATTGAGTTGTACAAACATGAGAGTCTTTGCCTGACCACCTACAGCGAAAGTGATAGAGTGAGCAAGGATTCACAGGTCAAAATGACAGAGTGAAGGGAGGAAACACTCAAACAATTCCACAGGAGAAAATTCAAAACAAAAGGCATGAATCTTAAATGTCACTCTCCTGTCAGGAATATGGTCAGTGCCTCATCACTCATGCATGGTCTAATTACCTAAAGAGCTTTGAAGAACTTGAGTTAATTTGCTATTTCTGTATGGCACATGAGGACTTTTTTGGGCCAGCGCAAATATCACATCTCCCAAAGCCGACAGAGACTTATTAATATGTTGTGCTTCACGCAATCTGTCACCTGTTGCTTCAGACCGGTCAACTCTTTCACTGCCAGCCAGATCAACCAAATGCAGACATCCACGTAAAATGGCATTGGTCTCCAAATCCGTCCCACGGACATGTACAGTGAGGATACTATTTCATATAAGGTATAATCAAAATTAGGCTCTCACAGAACATTGAAAAGAGCAGGAAAGGGAAAGATATGATATTGCCAACCTGTGGGACCGACTGCTTCTTTCATTCAGAGCTGTAGCACCTACAGCCCGATTCATTAATCCAATATTCATCAGTTCTAATACATCAGTGGTTGATTTAACAGCATGCAAGCTAGCATCAGGCACAGCTAACCCATTAGGTTGGGAGGTACTCCATATCCCAAGTGTGTGCAAGTCAAAGGAAACAATGCGATGTATCCATAATATCCATAAAGAAAACATAAGTAAGGGCCATATATTGCCTAGAATATTGGCAAGTGAGAGGATTAAACCAACCCTACCAAAAAGAACTTTGTTGCCAAATATTTTAAAATGGAAAATGCATTGTTTTTTATACATATGTCAGAAAAGAAACTTTGAAAGGATATCTCTTCTGAAAACTGTCGTTGCAGAGTAAATCACGCACTTGTTCATTATATATTTCAACCATTTGGACACCAATTTCATATGCAATGGAGCTGTGTCTTTTCTGAGAGATATTGAAGAGATCATTCAGAGCTCTATAGTTGACGCCCCAATCCACAATTGATGTCACATTGGGTCCAGTCTGGAAACATTTTTGAATAGCATGAGCATAACCCAAAAGGCAAACAAGACTTTTTCACTAATTTTAAAACTATGATCTCACCATTGTGTACGTTTTCCCAGAACCAGTTTGACCATAAGCAAATATGCAAACATTGTACCCATCAAGGACAGACCTAATTAATGGTTGAGTGTCTCGAAATACCTCCTCTGGGGAAAAGAAAGGTTTCAGGAAGAAAAAACAAAGCCAAAAGATTCATAGATGGATAGATAGATTGAAAGAGAGAGAGTTAGTACAGACCAGCAACAAGACATCAGAATAGATATATAGTTTTTAAAATTTCAGTCAATACCTTGAGTGGCTGCAGGACCAAAGAGCTTGTTGAATTTGAATAGACGATGACTGTCTTTCCCAGGCTTCGAGGGGTTTATAACAACCAATTCTCCATTCTCGCCTACATATTGTATGGTCGTCTGTTTTCCACTTTGTCCGGGAAGAAATGGCCTTATACGACAGTAAACTCTTATGTTTCCTAGAAAAGATGAACCACGATAAATGAGCAAATTTATTGGCAGCTTAACATTTATCATATGCAGAGTTACCAACCTTTCAAATCTTGAACCTCATTATACAATTTTCGATTTTCCTCAAGCACGCTATGATAATTTTGAGCAGCATCTATCAAGCCTTTGAGATTTAAACCTGACAAATGCCAATAAAATAAAGCTAGGAAATAATGACAGGCAAGTTAATTGTATTTTAAAAGTTTAAGTGTAAAGTAATATATTCCAACCAAAATGATAAAATTCTTCAGCATATGCATCCTTGATCTTTGAGACCTCTTGCTTTATGGACTCAGATGCGAACCTCAATTCCTGATCAATTTAAAAACAAAAAGAATCAGTAATGGGGGCCTGTATCAAATTTAAATCATTACATTTGCCGCGCACCTGTAGGGATCCATATTGAGAATCTATGAAGTGCCTGTATGCCTGTTCTTTTGTATTCCATCGCAAAAATTTTGATTCTGAGAAGTCCTCAAGCTCTTTTACTTTCTTCCTTGAATCAGTCAGAAGGCAGTCTAGTTCCATAATTTTCTTCTGTAGCTTTTCTTTGGTTTCCTCAGCATTGGCTTCCAATTGAAAGAGATTCTCTTCATAGGACTTTTTGGCTAATGTGAGTTCTTTATTTAGCGACACAATTTGACTCTCACAACTGTCCTTTTCTTTCCTCAGTTTAATTAAATCCTGTTCGTCAAGCTTCTTCTTCGCCTCAATTTTAGTCTTCTCAATCTGTCACAGGCAAAAACGTTGGACCAAAAAATAACTAGAGAAATCTTCAAGACAATAAATGTATCAGCAAATCTCAATGTTTGAGTAATGATCACTGATTACACTAGTGCAGGCAAAGATAATATTTCAGTAGTGGCCATCTTCCAAATAGCTTAACATATAATTAAAATCCACCACAAGTGAGAGAAATTGGATTCCTGATTGAGATATTAGATAAACACAAGAGTAACCCTGCTGCAATGTGATAGAATAGCTCCAAACAAGTTAGCATACCACAATAACTAAACCAAATATAAAGAAACTTACAATTAGGAAACAAAAGTTAGATGTTAGAAGATAAGCACAGGCAATATTCTTGTCTAAGTCATTTGCCAAAATGTAGCTTGGTTAAAAATCTGGCATTTTAATTAGTGTCAAAAGTAGATTATTCTTGTTTCTGAAAAAGGCCAATAACTGCAAAGAAGGCACAAAGAAAATAGAGCACAAAAAACAAGGACACTGCATCTTGACGGTCGTCCGAGCACCATTTCTGAAAAATCACTTGAAAGGTGAAAAGGAATTCGTGATCTACTAGCAAGTACAGAAATATTCTCAGATTCAACTTCCAAACGTGTTCCATTGTAAATGTCAAAAGCACCAGATTCATAATCGAACAAAATTACTTATTTCCTGCACTAAGGCATTTACCCTCATCTGTTGAAGCTGATTCATGACAACCTGCACAAATTAACACTCAATGAGATGAAGAAAAAGAAGAACAAAGAAAAACCCACATCCACAGACCATAGTTCACATCACAACCACCATCATACCTCATTTTCTTCAGTTGTTCCAGTTGCAAGGGTTTCTAATGCTCTAATTTTTGAATGATACCTGTCTTCACGGGACTTGTACAGATTGGTTTGCTGCAATAATAGCATATTACAGAGTCAAAAAAGGCACACATGTGGAAAAGAAAATGCAATTGAACTGCTGATAATATATTACCTTCCTCATATTGTCTGCTTGTTTTGAAACCCGCTGCTCAATTTCTTGCACAACTAATTTCAGCACAGATGCGACACGCTAAGTGAAAGGCAAAATGCCACACATGAAAAAAAAAAAATGGAATTCAAAAAATTAGTCAGCCAAGATCAGAAGAAATACTGAAATTCACAGGAAACTGCATAATTTTATATCTACTATGTGCTTTCACTTTTATATACCTGAGAAATGTCTGTATTCTTTCTTTCAATGCTTTCATCCAGAGTCCTATTGACAGCACTGAAAAGTGAACGTGTAGAGGCACTCTGCATGCATTGAGCAGCTTAAAGCATAAGAACATGTCACATGTAAGAATAACAATCAATAAAAGAAAATATTTTGTTCTTTCTTCTTTAGGGAGGATGATGGCTGGTTGTTACCTCTAAATTACCCAATTTCATCAATTCTGTAATTTTAGAAGTCGAGACATCCCCATAATGTCCACGTTTTGATTGAAGGACATCTGAGAAATTATACCCTAAAAGATGGAACAATGCGAACAGTCAGAAAATAGCTAAAGAGGTCAACACGTGTACAGTCCAAAAATCTAGTTTACTGGCATGAGCCAAGTGAGAACAATGTATAAACTATAGCTTTCATGATGATATATGCTACATCCTCAGGGACATTTATTGCATAAGTCTACTTCAAAGTCAAGTGAGACATTACTCATAGCAAAAGAAAGATAAAAGAACCAAGAAAAATTCTCACCCTATAACGAGATAGTGTTTCAGGTGAACTAATTAATTTTTGAAAGTGAAACTTTAAGTTTACTGAATACTGGTTAGCAGGAACTAGTTAAAGCAGCTACAACTAAATTGGTCTGGAGCAGGACAAAAAGTAAATTTTATGATGACTGCAGCAGACTTGAAGTTCAACATTTCCATAATGAAATCAGAGATCACCTCGGCAGGGAGACTAGTGGAACATTAGGGAAAAGAAAGAAAATTTTAAACAAACAGCCTCTACCTTCAGCAAGACCATTAAAAGCTTCTATTCTCCCAGAAACATTTCCATTGCGAACTTCACCCAAGCCACCCAGCTCCTCATTTGCACTCACATGTATTTCTGACTGTGGATCCATGATAAAGTTGACAAATGCATGCACAGTCCAACAATGGACACGACACTGGAAGATGAAGATTCAGTAAAACGTATCAGTCAAAAAATCATCAGATTGCACGAAATGAAATTGTAAGTTATGAAACATCAATTCATTAATAACTGGATACTGATTTTGTTCTCTGACCCAGTCCAAATGTCTTTTTCCAAATTAGCGTGCAATTCCTCAAATGAGGGCCTATCTTATGGACATTGCAGTAAGGAAATAAAAGACACTCAATCATAGATGTGGGGATATTAGATATTGATTGAGGAAAAGTCACATCTCACCAGATGAAAGGAATTACAGTAAACCTGGTTAGTCCAGATATTGATCCTAAAATGGTCAATCCTCAAAACTGAATTAAAAATTATAGGACGAAATAATTACATCTAAACTAACATGAACTAATGAGAACATGCATGGCTTTGTGCACATGGCAGCTCACAACAATTTAAACTCACAAAAAGGCCAAGGAAAACTTCTCTGGCAGGAATTTCACGTGACTTGTCTATACCCATCTATTGGCATCATATTTAAACAAAGAAACTAGCATCTCCGTTAAATCTACACAACAATCTATACCCAAGATAACTTCATGACAGGTAGAAAGAACAGCCCTTAACTGCCAGATAGAAGAAAAAATATGCTTGCCGTTAGATTAATTTGACAATAAAGCACAGTCGCTGCAGTTGTGGACATTGGGTTGCAAGATAGGACATATACCATGTCCAACAATAATGCCTAGGTACATAAAAGCAGTGCCTCATTTAAGCTTGAAGGCCAATAGATAATCAGAGTCCTATAATAGCTAAAGAAAATGAAGTGTTGAGTGTCGACCTAAATCAATTACATCTAGTACTTTGGAAACTTTCACTAAGTCAAGCATTAGATGATAAACCCAACCAAAAGTTGTTTCTGAGTACTTTTTCTCATATTTGTCACACCAAAGTATCAGAAACAGAAAATAATACCATCATATAAAGTTTGCTATCATAAATCTTATTTCCTCATACAATATTAAGCAAATAACAATGATAAGCATATGAACAAAGTCAAAAACCTTCACGTAAGGCAGTAGCAATCAAAGAACAAAGCACATAACCTGAAAATCAACTTCTTTTTGTCACAAACCAAAATATTTCCAGCAAAGGGGAGTAACCAAGTCACTTAAGAAAAGATAAACAAAAGAAATAACAAGGGAATGAAAGAAAAGATGTGTCATCACTCATAATTAAAAGCTAAATCATCTACTGCTTCACTAGTCACTACTACAAGAACATTGATCAAATGCAGTTCCAGCATGAACTTGCCCAATAGGCAACCAACCAATTTAGAGTAAAACCAAATTGATGGAGTTCTGTGGTAAATGTCCACCCCAATTCTATAACAGAAGCATTATCTTGACACAAATTTACAGTCAAGAAAGAAGGAAAGAAATTTGGAAAGAAATTAATTAGCATAACCAGCGAGGAGCCAAGATACTGGAGCAGAAGGCCAAGCCTGTCTGCCCATAACCTCTAGAAGGATCATACTCATGGAAAACGAAAGGTAAGAAAAAGAATAAAATTCACCCATTGGACTGCGGTTTTGCAGAAATAAGATTCATTTATCCTGCAACAAAACAAAATTAAGAGCCACATTTTTTGGCAAAAGGACTACAAGAATGGCAGATTCATACCGCACGTGTGTCACCACTTTGTTTAGCTAAATAAAATGCATCATATTCTTTTCCAGTTTCCCGGTCTAAAAGCTATAAATGGAATCAATATATTTTCTTGCCTTATATATTTATCCGCTTTGCATGGAACTCTCATGTCATATTTCTAGCCATACAAAGAGGTACTTAGAATACCAAGGTAGTAGACTCGTTATGATTTTCAAATGCAAGCAGATCTAGAATGACAGAAGATCATCAACATTGCAAGAATTTAAAAAAATGACGAGAGAGGGAGAGAGCCCTAAATTGCTATTACTTGCAGCACAATGTACAAACACGTAAGAAAAATTACCAATTAAACTTAGAGATTTGAAAAATATAGGACTGGACAAAAACCCTTTAATTCTCTAGATATTTTACGACTCACACCAAGCCCGCATTGTGCCGAAGTCTCACAATTTCATCGTCTATATATATATATATATATATATATATATAAATCAATCATGAAAGTGGGATGAAATCCACTGAGAAATTCACAATAAAAATTAAAACCTCAGAAAAATCCGCAAATTTTGAGAAAAAGGTACGAACCTAAGGTTTTTCCAGAATGCAGGAGAAAACCTTTGTGGATCAAATGAATAGAAAGCTCTACTTCAGCTACAGATCAAAATTCAAAAAGCGTTCTTGTTTTTATTTTTCCATTTCTGTTGTTCTAAACAATTTTTTCCGGGTTTTTGTTGGGGGGTGGAGAAAAGCACAAAGAGCTCCTGGCCAATGGGTTTTGGGGCGGAGGGGGGTTTGCCTTTATTTAGAAGCAAGGTAAACTGTAAAAATGTGATTGCGAAGCTGATGATTGAAATAGACAGCTTATAAGCAAAAGAGACCTTTTTTTTTTCCGATAAATTCAGGGCTTTGGTTTTTGATTTATTTCTCTCTAATTTTCTGGTGAAAAATTAAATAAAAAATAAGAAAACTGATCGTGTGCCCCACTCCGTATTTGGAATCGTGTTCCCGCCTTGTACTGTTTGTACACTTTTCTTTCTATTTGGGATTTTTTTAATAGGGTGCACCACGTTGCAACATCAAGTGTACAAGTCTTTTATGCTTCTCTTCATCTTTTTTACAATTTTTCTTTTTTCAATAATTAGTGTACCAATGTGTGCATTTTATTTCGTGTGACTATAACACAAACAATATTTTTTTTATTATCTTAAAAAAATTATTTTATAACGTATAGGGGGATATTTCACTAAAGATCCCAAATTTGAAAATAATCATATTTGAATAAGTTCTAAAGTATCAAGATTCTTGATTTTAAATTATAAATTGTACATAATTTTAAAATAATAAAATTTTAAAAAATAAATAAACAGTAAGAAAAGATAGGACAAAATATTTATTCTATACAATGTTTAAGTTAGATATATACATTAATATGATAAAAAAGTAAACTAAATCTCTAAAATATAAAATCTTTATTTATGATGTGGAATCATAATCATAATTCTTATGACATTTGAAGTTTAAAAATTATTAATTAGTTGTCAAAAGAGTGAATATATAAATTTTTTAATATTTCAAACTATTAACTTGTATTGTGTTATTATTTGGTTACCAATTTAATATGCACTTGGAAACAAATAGTATTTTAGGTTGTGATTGTTTGTGTTTTTATTTTTTATTTTTCATTTCTAAGAAAAATTAGTAAGAAATTACGATACTTTTAATACTTGATATAACTCTAACAAGCAATGTTTATTTATTTTATTTATAAAGTTGTTATATCACTTTTAAAATTATCAAGTGACACAATGTTTAATTATTAAAAAAAAATCAATATATAAGAATATATCAATATTTATAAACTTTATATAAGCATTGAGTGTATCAATAATTTAATTTGTTACTTTAATTTCGAGGAAATTTTCTTAATATAATGTTATTACATCAAAATATTACACTATGTTCTTTTACGTTTTGAGCATTTTGAAGAAAAGATTTGGAGAATATGTCAAGTGTTTCTTGTTGTTTTGGAGAAATGTGGAAAATGATTTGATAATGAATTGTTTGTTTCTTTATGTTTTGGATAGAGACAAACTTTATTGTTGATATCAAATCAATTGTTTTTTTGTTAGGTTTATAGGATGAAAGTGATTTTTTTTATATATTATATGTATATATGTTTATAGTTGGATGATGATGATGTGTGTATATATTTTTAATGATTGAAATATGAGTTATTTAATTTAATTGGTTATTTATTTTGAAATTTATATTTTTATGAACTTAACATTAGTAAATGATGTATTATTTGGAATAAAATATATATTAATAAATATTAATTATTCATGAAATAATAATTATATCTTAATTATAAAAAAATTAACTTATATCATAATTGTTTATATTGATTTATAAAAAAAATTTAATTATTGTATATTAATTATAAACTAATTGTTTATTAATATAATTAGCCGGGGAAGGCATTGAAGGGCATTGTTTGGCTGTAATCTAGAAGCATGAGTTGACTTGTTAAATTGTTGGGTAATTGCTTTCCTAAATTTTGTGAACTCGTTTTAAATTCGATCCTCCTTCATAAGATTCTGCCCCGTTGATGGTATCAAAGCCATGGATTATTGGTTGTATTTTTCTCTGGTTGTTTAACATTTTTCCTAAAAATGAATTTTCTTAAAGAAAAATCTTCTTCAATTAAAAAAACTTGTTTGGAAAAAATGAATCTTCTAGAAAATATTGATCTTCTTAATAAATGGACTATCCCTAAAGTAGATCCAAAATTGATTTATCAAATGGGTACTTTTGAAAAAATTGGTTTAAAACAAATTGTTAAAACCACTGAGGAGTCTATTCCTCTTAATAAAGATGATATTTCTCTACAGTTATTGCATAGATCTGATATTGATAAGTGTAGATTTGAATATCGATTTCTTCATATTGGTTTAATTCAAGTTGTTTTTAAACCGCTTACACTTGATAATTTACATGATAGTTTTGTTGCAATCTTGCGTGATGCTTGCAATTTAAATTGGAAGCATTCTATTATGGTAATTATACAGTCCAACTTGGCACATGGCCCTGTTTATTTTGATATTTATCCAAATTTACAATTATCACTTTCTGATATTGATATTTTACATGCTGTTACTTTAAATATTAAGTTGTATGGTTATAATTATATGCCTAATACATAAACTATTAGTATATGTTATCGAATCTATTATAAACCTCTTTACACTCTTAATCCTATGTGTAAAATGATTAATAAAAGTAATAATGAAACTATTTTAATTGAAACTAATTTTTGTCAATCTCATATTACAACTCGTAGACCTATTAAATGGGATGAAGTTAAATTTTTTGATAATTGATTAATTGAAAAAATTGTACCTGTTCAACCGGTAATACAAATAGAGGTTAATCAAATAATTCAAATTCCAGATAGAGATGTTTCTATCCAATTTAGATCCAATAATAATAACTTATTAAAATCTACTAGATCTTCCTTTTTTTATCTTGATCCATTAGATTATACTATTGAAAGTCCAAATTTGTCTAGGGCTTCTACCTCTCAATTAAAAGAATATGTTTTTAATACTAGAAAAGATAATAATCTTGATACTAGATTTGATAGATTAAAAATTAATCCTTCTAATATTGTTCATGGTATTAATATGCAGGATAATAATAGTGATGATGCAATTGAGCCAACTGATTCTAATATGGATTTTTCTGTGAGAAATGCTTGCATTTAATTGTTTGTTTTTAATGATTAAAACAAAATACGATTTTAGTCCTGGATCTATTGATAGGAATTTAATAAAAACTGAGTTTAATAAGGATAGATGGAAAATGTTCCGTGAATGGATTTTTAATAATTTTTCTAAAGAACAACAAGATTCTTTTCAAAATGAATTTTATAAATTTGTGTCTAAAAAGGATCAATTAGTTCCTTTTGTTCCTTGGTTTATGGTTACTTATATATAACCTTATCTTTCTGTTCTTGAACAAACTTATATTGTTGAAAGTGGTCATAAACAAAAGTCTATTTTTCCTCCACAAGAAATTTTCTATGTTAAAGGAAATAACAATTTTTATTTCTCGGCATTTCATAAATTGCTTATTAGTGATCATATGCCTGTCACTTTTAGAGAAATTAATCTTTTAATAAAATAGCAAAATTATGCTAATTTATATTTAAATGTTCTTGGAGAAAGCTTGGTTTCTTTAGATCAAAGGTTTTTTACAATTGTTAATAATATTCATAAGCTTAACAAAATTATAGGTGACTTAGAAGAAAAAATTAATAAAATTGTTATTTCTCTTGATTTGCCTGTTTCTATTGCTATGCCTAGCATTCAACCTCTCCCTGAAATTGATAATTTTAGGTTAAGAGATATGTTTGAATTTGAAAGGTTAATAACTAAAAAATTTGCTGAGTTTAGAATTTCTACTTTTAATAATATTATAGATGATGAATTTTACCAATATGTAATAATGAAGAAGTTAATAAACTTTAAAAATATGCTGATGTCCAACTATGAGTACTTATTATTATCCGCGTCCTTCTCCTCAAGATGTATTGCATGAGGAACAAAATTTAATTCTTAATAATTCCTACTCTGATAAACATATTTCTGAGTGAAATTTGGATGGTTTTACGGAGCGTCATATTTATAATTTGGTGCATCGTATGTTAATGTATAGTACAATTTGTAAGAATAATGGTAATAGTGATAAAACTGTTGCTAAAATGATAATTGCTAGTTTTATTGGCCAACTTAAAGGTTGGTGGGATAACTATTTAACCCAAGCTAATAAAGAATAAATCCTTAATATGATTAAACAAGAGCATGAGGGAACTGGTGCTGGTAATACTGTTGAAAATGTTGTTTATACTTTAATTGTTACTATAATATAATACTTTACCGGTAGATGGACTAATAACTTTGAACATATTAGACCCTTAATGGTTTAAAGTGTCAGAGTCTCACCTCATTTAGATGGTATAAAGATACTTTTTTGTCTAGAGTTTTAGAACTTCCAGAGTCTAACAGTTCTCACTAGAAATCAAAATTTATTGATAATCTGCCTTCGTTGTTTGCTGAAAGAGTTAAAAAAACACTTAGGCAAAATGATGTCAATATTGACTATGATAAATTTACTTATAGTAAGTTAATAGGAATCTGTATTCAAGAAGATTTAAATTTATGTAATGAAATAAAATTAAATTAACAAATTAAGCGTAATAATATTACTGAGCATAAACAATTAGGTCAATTTTATGGACAATTTGGTATGGACATTCCTAAGCCTATTGATAATAATAAAAATAAAAATAAAAAAGATGTTTTTTATAAAAAGAAAAAATATAGGAAAAAATCTCATAAAAAGAGAGAGAAAAAGAGAAAGAAAATAGAAAATCTAATAAAAAACTTTATAAAAGATTTAAAAAATATGGTGTATGTTATAAGTGTGGTAAAGTTGGTCATTATGTTGATTAGTGTAAAATGAGGTTTAAGATTAATAATTTTAACATTGATGATAATATTAAAGATGTGCTTTATAAACTTATGCTTGAGTCCTCTGATAGTGAAGATGATATTTCTTCTTCTTCTGATATTGATTCTTTAAATAAATGTTTTAATAGTTCAAATTCTGAATGTGAACCTTGTAAGAAAGGTGAATCTTATGTTAATTCTGACACTAATAGTAATAGATCAGATAGTGAGGATTTATATAAACTCATATCACAATTTAATGATTTAAATATTATTAATAATGATAGTATAATTGAGTTTTTAAAATTAATAAAAGATCCAATTTTAAGATCTAAAATAATTGATCAAATTGAAAATACTCCTTTGACTTTCTCTTCTAAACCTGAAGAATTTATTTTTAATAATAAGGATAATGAACCTTATTCTATGGCGAAAGTTTATAAAATGTTAGAAAATAGGAATAAAAATAGTAGCCCAACTTCTGTTAATGGTTTAAAACATGAAGTCAATAATTTAAAGAATGAAATAATAGAAATTAAAAAGAATAATATGTTCCTTGAAGAAAGAATGAGAAAGTTAGAGATTTCACAAGGTAAACAAATTATACCTAGATTAGACAATATGTTTGATCATTTTCCTGATATAACTACTAATTTACAAAGTGATGATTTCCTTTTCTAAATTAAAAATGGTAACTTCACAAAAAGGGCTGATAAAAATTAATCTTTTGATTGATAATAAATTTTCAAAAGAATTGATTACTTTAGTTGATAATGGTGCTGACCTTAATTGTATTCAAGAAGGTATTATACCTACTAGGTATTTTGAAAAAACTTTCCATGTTCTTCGTTTTGCCAATGGTGAAAAACTTGATATTAATTATAAATTATCAAAAGCTTTTGTTTGTAAGAATAAAACTTGCATTCCTTTAAGCTTTTTATTGGTAAAAAATATTTCTAACCAAACAATACTTGGCACACCTTTTTTAAAGAAAAATATTTCCTTTAAAAATGGTTGATCAAAAAGATTTTATAGTAACTTTTGAAAATAAAGAATTATATTTTCAGTTTATAGCTGAACCTTTTTCTAGAGTCTTAAATAAAATTGAGGATTTGCTTAAAGTTAAAACAACTTATCTTAATTTTTTAAAGCATGACATTGTTAGTCTTAATATTGATGATCAATTAGTTAATCCTAAACTTAAAGAAAAAATTTCTTTTCTTGAAAATCAATTTTTTTTGTCTGTATGTAATGAACACTCTAATGCTTTTTGGAATAGAAAAAAACATATTGTTGATCTTCCCTATGAAGATAACTTTGATGGGAATATCCCAACTAAGGCTAAATCATGTTAGATGAATTCTGAATATCTAGTCTACTGTAAGAAGGAAATTAAGTCCTTATTGCAGAAAGGTCTAATTAGACCTACCAAGTCTCATTGGTCTTGCACTACCTTTTCTGTTAATAAGCATAGTAAACAAGAGCGTGGTGCTCCTAGATTAGTTATAAATTATAAACCTTTAAACAAAGTTTTAAAATGGATTAAATACCCTATCCCTAATAAAAAGGATTTACTTGATAAATTATTTGAGGCTAATATCTTTTCTAAATTTGATTTAAAATCAGGATATTGACAAATTCAAATTATAGAAAAAGATAGATTTGAAACTATTTTTAATGTTCCTTTTGGGCAATACGAATGGAATGTTATGCCATTTGGTCTGAAGAATGCCCTTTCAGAGTTTCAGAAAATTATGAATGATATTTTTAATCCTTATAGTAATTTTATTATTATCTATATTGATGACATTCTTGTTTTCTCTAATACAATAGAAAACCATTTTAAACATCTTAATATCTTTAGATAAATTATTATTAATAATGGTCTTGTCATTTCAAAATCAAAAATGATTTTATTTCAAACTACAATTAAATTTTTAGGTCATTTTATTGAAAAAGAAAAAATTATTCCCATTAATAGAAGTATTGAATTTGTTTCTAAATTTTCTGATAAAATTACTGATAAAACTCAATTACAGAGATTTTTAGGAAGTCTTAATTACACTTCCCTATATTATAAAAATCTTGCTGATGATACTGCTATTTTATATGATAGGTTTAAAAAGAATCATAAGCCATGGAGTGATAGTCACACCCATGCAATAATAAAAATTAAGGAAAAACTCAAGCAATTACCTTGTTTAATGCTTTCTAATCTAAATTGGGAAAAAATTATAGAAACCGATGCTTTTGATATAGGTTATGATGGTATTTTAAAACAAATTAATCCTAATAGTAAACAAGAAATTCTTGTTAGATTTTGTTTTGATAAATAGAATAATAGCCAAAAAAATTATGCTACTATTGCTAAAGAAATATTTGCAATTGAAAAATGTGTTTTAAAATTTTAAGATGATTTATATAATCAATCTTTTCTTATAAAAACTGACTGTCAATTTACTCAATTTATGTTTAATAAAGATTTTAAGCATGATGTTTCTAAACAAATGTTTGCAAGGTGGCAAGCTTATTTGGCCCCTTTTGATTTTAAAATTATTTATAAAAAAAGAATTGATAATAGTCTCCCTGACTTCTTGACTCGTGAATATTTTTACAAGGTCAATGATTCCTCATAATAGAGGAAGAGGGAATCCCTTCTCCAATAGGGGAGGACGTGGTTCTAATGTAGCTATTGCGAGACCATTAATACAGCACGGCAAATAGAAGCTTATAGCTTCAAATATTTCACAAGCATCATATGTTTTTTTCAGTCATAACCCAAATATCCATCCTAATGATCCTTTGTTTGCAGAATTTCTGCAATTCAAATAGTTTAAGGAAAGTTCTAATAGAATTTTCAATCCAAGCCAATTAACCTCTTGTCAGCCTGAATGATCTAACAAGCCTTCAAATCCTTCTTTTGTGGATGTTGCTACTAATAGTGCTATCCCTATTGATGAGGATTCTCTCACAACTTTTGAACAAAAAGATCATAAGGATTTAATAATGATCCTTGAGCATAATGATCTTAAATGAAAAAATGACCCATAGATAATAATCCAGAAGTATTTGGATATTGCATCATATGTTGTTGGGTCTTATAAACCCAGATCTTATTATGAAAATATTTTAATAACTACTGGCTCTTGTGAGATTTTTCATTTTTATCCAAGCTCACAAGAAAAATCTATTTTTAATTTTAGTAAAATTATAATTAAGAAAATTATCTCTGCTGAGTAATAGGGAATATCTTCATTCAAAGAAAAAGAGTTTGTAACCAAAGATAATAAATTAGTTTATAAATTTAACTTTTGGGATTATATCCAAACTTTTCAAAATATTTTCTTATATGAAAATCCCAGGAAAAAACACACCTGATTTATAAAAGTCTATCTTGAAGTTTTCAAAAATCATATTCCAAATTGGTTTCTAAGTTGGTGGAAATTTTATGGTCCAACTTATCATATCCTTCCGGACCAATTCAAACAGATATTTGACTAATAGGTCAATTGTTCTCCTAAAATTAAGGAGGCTGAAGCAGAAAACCAAATGGATTTAAACAAAGCTGCAATCTTCTTCTTTATGGAGTTCTCAATACCTTGGATCTGGAAATGGGTGCCAGAAGTCAGTTTTTCATAGGACAATATTCCTTGTCTCTATATGACTTTTTACATCAAATAGTGGTATAAAATGTTGCAGATTGATAAGACCACAGGCCAAATTGAAGGACAAGAAACCTTAAATAATATTGTTAAGATCACCCAAGGTTATATGAATTCTGCTAATAAGGATAAGAAAAAAGAAGCTTCATCAATTCTGGGAAAAGCTTCTAAAAAAATTAAAATGTGGAAAGGCAAATTGTCTAAGGCAGATTTATTAAAAGAGATCCTTAATATGGTTCAGGAAGAATTAAAAGATCAGTTTGTAGATGTAGATGAAGACATCAAAATTTCTAGCGATGGTGGAGAAACAGTGTCAATAGAGACCTCATCAAAATCAAAGGCTGATAATAATCAATTTGATTGCCTTTTTCAAGATGCTCAGGACCCAATAGATGATATTCCTATCTATACTGATAAAGACCTTGATGATATGCTGGAATCATTAAGGAAAGAAAAAGAAGAAAAGTAATCACAGTATGAGTAGTGAAAGCCGCTATGATTGAATTATTGCTGTAATAAATCAAAAATAGTAATCTGAATTATATGCAGATATTATTCATCTGCTTTTTGCTTTTTACTGTTACAGATTCAAAAATTTTGAAATTTGCACAGTACTTTGCTTTTTACTATTCGCTTCAGAATTATATTTTGAAATCCACAATAGTTTCTTTTAGTTTTCTTTAAACAGACTTACAATTGTATAGTTAGGCAGAGCCTGAAATTTCTAAGTTTTCTGTCAAGTTTTCATATTTTGATTTTTGTAAACACTTTTTGTAATTTGATTTTTGTAAATCAATAATATATTCAAAGCTGATTAAAGCATACATCCTTTAGTGCTGAGGTTCCCCAAGGTTAGTTTTCTTTTCCTTATTTTATTTTCTTTGGTGTTACCCTAGCCTAATGGAAGGCTAGAGGCCTCTGTGTTAAATAACTATGAGTTAGATACTTCCTCTGTATTCATGGTCACTTTAGACTAGGCTTGTATTAAAGGTTTTGGATTTACAAACTGAGTTATCCAAACAAGTTCCATAATTTAACGGTTTTCCATGTACCTCTAAGATAACCCATTGTTAGCTCGTGTTAGCTGGGGAAGGCATTGAAGGGCATTGTTTGCATGTAATATGGAAGTATAAGTTGACTTGTTAAATTATTGGGTAATTGTTTTCTTGAATTTTGTGAACTCGTTTTAAATTCGATCCTCCTTCATAAGATCCTGCCCTGTTGATGTTATTTAATTGTTCATTACTTACAATTTATATATAAATAAAACTTAGTTGTTTATTTAAATAAAATAATTTTTTAATAATTTATACCTATAAGACTTAATAACGATTCATCAAATTAAAAAAAATAAATAATATTATATTATATGAAATTACATCATCTTAAATTATTTATTAAATAAATAAATATAATATTTAATTTTACATAAACTATGAAACTTAATTAATATATAAATAATAAATTATTTAAATAAATTAATTTAATAAGTTATTTAATTACTTTAACTTTGACGAGGTTGAAAGCTGTTTTTAGTGAATTGGGTTGTGCTTGAGCTAATTCGACCAAAGAGGTCTCATGATCTAACAGTAAGATCTTCTTAAGTTGAAATCTGCAATTAATAGCAAATGTCAGACTAGCCATGTGCCCCCAACCAAGGCACTTCAATGTTTAAGTTAGTACTGGTCGAGTGAAATAATCAAGCAGCAGAGTAAAAGTGTATAGTATATACGGTATACCTGGAGAGTGGCTGGCAGTAGGGCTATTGTCCTTGTTTGAGAATTGTTGGTCATTTCTCATTCCGATACTATCCCAGGTGGTATCATCTCCTACTTTCTAGGGTAAATAGTACTCTGAAGGTGCGCCTCTTGATAGAGTTGGTGGCAAAGGCAGTACTAGGTTGGCATGCACTATTAATGCGGAGGCATGCCAACTGTCAGAGCATTGAATATGGCAAGGATAAGATTTGGTGTTGAAGTGAGCACTCTGGTCAATGGTGATTGACCAGACAAGATGGTTGACCAGAGAGATAGCTGAATAGACTAGGTGATTTGAAGCCTCTTATCTGGTAGGATCGAGAACTATCCGCATGACCTGACGATTGTGGTCGAGTCACTTAGCCCAGTTGGATCTAGAAGTGCAGTTGAGCTTCAAATGTTAGGTGAGCCTAGAAACCCTCTCAGAAGTCGATAGCTTATTGAGCCCCCCAATCACAATCTTGATCGAGTTTGTTGATGAGAAAGAATATGGAGTAGAAACTGAATAATGATTATGCACATTAGACTAGGTTTTTTGAACTGTCGACCAAGATTTTTGAATTCTCGACCAGGAGTTTTGAATACTCGATCAGGATTTTGTGTATTTAATGCATCAGTTACATTATGGTATAAGAAGCACCAAGAGACGACTGTGCAATTATTAATACTGCTTAGGTTTCCGCATTTGAATGCCTATAAATAGGCGGGGTAGAAATATTCATTTTTCACTTTTACTGAATCCAATCTGATCGATTCTTGCATTTAGAGCCTTTAACCCTTTCTGCATTTTAAAACTTTTCAGTGAAAAATAGTAAGTTCTTCTCTGAGTTTCTATTTTTCTTCGTTTGCTTTTTAAAGATATCAAGTTCATCAAATAGCGAGGACACTAGGTCCCACAGTGCACACTTTCTTGGGGAGGTTGGGGATGAGAGCGTGTCTAAGAGTACAGATGACAGCTTGTCAAGCGATAGCTTGACCTTCAATAGCTCTAGTATTGAGATAACTGTTTTTGGAGGAGAGGCTAGCCTAAGTGAAGTGCCAACATTGCGTGGTCAATTATTTACCCCTGACCATTATAGTGAGATAGTTTTTAAAATTACCCCTATTGACCTGGTTCACATTAGAGAAATGCACCATATTCCCGAGGAGTATGAACTCCTGATGCCTGAGCTAT
Organism: Jacaranda copaia; assembly: GCA_014898725.1. NCBI lineage: Eukaryota > Viridiplantae > Streptophyta > Magnoliopsida > Lamiales > Bignoniaceae > Jacaranda > Jacaranda copaia. The sequence continues at coordinate 1,797,129 of JACGDI010005219.1, read as the reverse complement.
GTGGTAGAATGCATCGACCTTTGAGGGGTTGTGTAATGTTGTTTGATGAGGGGTTTAGATGTGGCCTTAGATTTCCTTTAACACCTGCAATAGTCGACCTCCTGGAGGTCCTCAAAGTTTGCATAACATATCTCCTGCTAATCTACTTCACAACTATATATAGTTTTGCTGTGCTAATGCATTTGTTTGGCTAGTCAGCTTCTTTTGTCAATTTTTCAAACTTATTCCACCTGCCTATGTCCTGAAAGTTGGGTAGCACTGAAGAATCTTGGTTTTATTACCTAACAGCGCACCTGCATCAAAAATTCTTTGTCACCCCCTTCGCATCATATGGCTAAGAATGGAAAAAATATTATCTGTATGTTTGAGGGCCTGGTGGGTTTAATACTCCAAAAGGGTGATGGAGGGAGCACATCAAGATACTAGGAAACCAAAAACCGAGCTGGCCCAACACTTTTATTCAGGACCTGATCAAGTTTGGTTAGATTGAGGCCTCAATTTTAACCGAGGAGAGATATCTGGTGTTGGCTGGCTTATCACCAGCTAAACTGAACTTGCCCATGGATGATCAACTAGGTAGAGATCCTTGTTAACTGTGATAATTATGTATTTTCATTCTTTCTGGTAGATTCTAATTACTCTTTATTTTGTCCTTTGCTGGCAGATTAAGGAGAAATCATGGCTTGCAGTCAACAAGAGGCATTGGCCAGGGCCCAAAGAAATGATGAATGCCATTGGGTAGCTGCTCGATGAGATACAACTTCTATGGTAGAGGCAGTACCTTTGACCGCCACCCCAACCATGCTATAGATTGAGCAGGTGCCCTAGCCGGCTTGATCAATAGAAGATGTTCAAAGCAACCTTGTGGGTTGGGGCAAGAGACAGATGATCAAGTAGGGAAGGACAGATGATCAAGCAGGGAGGCTCAACACCAAAAAAATGATGGGTAATAAAGGCAAATAGAAAGTGGCCATGGGCTATAACTTGTTCGGCAAGCGTAGCGATGAGGTCCTTTTTTAGATACCCAAGCTACCATCGCCCTAGTTTGGAACTGACCCCACCATGGTGATGACGAATTCAAGCTCGATCATATCATCAAGGATAATGGGCACAAGTACACTCAAATGCATGGTGCCTTAGCTCTTTGTGGCCAACCAGCGGAAGTCATGGGCCTAAGCCAAATCGGTGCGCTCAGAGCTCTGGCCTACCACTGCAATATGGTGAGTGTGAGGTTGATTATTTTCTTGTTGAATTCTATTTTTAGCTAATTACCTTATTTAATGATAATCTCTATTTCATGTGAGCCAACTCGGATACCATTTCTACCTTAGGTAGGAGTTGGCTCTGACTAACTGCAAAAAATTATGGGAAGGAGAGAGGATGGAAACTTTGAAGGTTTAGCTTGAATCCTCCCAACTTCAAGTTGACCAGCTGACCAAGGAGGTAGCCAATCTCTGAGGATAGCTCAATATGAAAGACCAATAGCTGGTCAAGGCTGTGGAAGAAAGAAGCCGAATGGACTCAGCGCTAAAGAAGGCTCACCTGGACATGCAAGTGAGCTACTCCTCTGGTTGATCAATCGACTGTACTGTTGTGCTCGAAGAGGCTCGAGCAGCATTCTCTCGATAGCTCTCTTTGATATAGAGGGAGGTGGTGGAGCAGTTTATGCTCAGCTTGGCTTTTTAGGATACAAGCATGGTTCTCTCGATTGATAATGCCCGTGGTGCATTTGAGAAGGCAGTGAATCAACTCGAACACCTGGGCTATGCCTTTCGGGCTGAGAACAAAGATATAATAAGCTCAATTTTGGATAAAAAGCTGCAATCTTACCTTGGTTTGAAGGGGCCATGGTCGATGAAAGCGAGGAAAGGAACATTGCGACAAACGCTCCTGTTGAGCCCATGATCAAAGTTTAATAAAAGCAGGTTGAGGTCGAGAGTAGGCCAGCTGATCTAGCAAAGAAATTTACCTTTGCTGAGGACTTTTTCTTCCAACTCAGGGATAGACAGGTCAACCTTGCCCAGTACATACTACACTTAATTGACTTTATGGGCAACGTGGTGGGGCCCTCGTAGCCAGCATGAGCAGTTCTACCCCTTGCATCATTGATGCCTGAGCCCAACCAGGATGTGTAGGAGGGTGCCTAAGCAAGTCGATTTGAGGGTGCTGGGTTAAGCCAGAATTGAAATTCTCTCTCTCTCTCTCTCTCTCTCTCTCTCTCTCTCTATGAAGGTTATCCTTCCATTGTAATGAGCATTTCATTTAATGAAATATTACTTTGATTATGCTCAATGTGTACCTAATCTATTTTACAGCTTTCTTGTTGAATGCAACTATTGCATTGCAATTGTGTGGTTGATAGGGTGACAACTATGTTAATTAACAAAAAACCCAACAACTTTATCGTCAATTTAGGTTACAATTGAGAGATATGCATGGTCTCATTGAAGTACATTCAATGATCTATTTTCTAAAATTTTCTTCAACTTTATAGTCGAGTTTCATTAATCTTGGTTAAGTTCAAGGCTTCTTAGCTCTACAGTGTTGAGCTGATTTGTTGATCTACTATAGGGTCAATTACATAGTTTGGGCTAAAAAGCCTTAAGTCAGTAGCATGTAGCTACTTTTAGGTTAACTATGGGTCGACTTGAAGTTGAGGCTAGGAGCTTTGATCTGATAGCTTGAGCTATTTTTGGGTGGACTACGGGATCAACTTGAATAGTTTGGGCTAAAAAGCTTTAAGTTGGTAGCGTGTAGTTGCTTTTGGGTTGACCCGAAGATAGAGCTTAGAGCCTTGATCTGGCAGCTTGAAGCTACTTTTGGGTCAACTATGGGGTCGACTTGAAACTTTGAGTTATGCGAGATAGATGTAGCTATAACAATATAAATGAATGATAGCAGTATTGCTAGAACTTTATCTATATCACAGGATACGAAGATGATTACAATGTACTTTTATATATAGAATTTTTTCAAGTTGATGGCATTCCATGGGTGAGGGAGCTCGTCCCCATCGACATTGGCAAGTCGATAAGTATTATGCTTTGATACCTTCATGATTGTATAAGGTCTTTCCCATTTCGGGTCAAGTTTGCCAACATTCTTAGATACTTCTACCTTTTTGAGAATGAGGTCTTCGATCTTAAAACGGTGCAGTCTGAGTCCTTTATTGTAGTTCTTTGCCATCTTTGATTTGTAATGCTACAAGATGTTGTAGGCTTTTTTCCTTTGCTCATCGATAGTCTTGAGGTCGAGCTTCTTTTTTGACATGTTTTTGAGTAAGTAGAAGTGAATTACTCAGGCTATATATTGTATAAGTTCTAAGGGGATGACTGCCCCAGACCTATAAACTAAGCTATAAGGGCTGTGATCAGTGGCTATGCAGGGGGTTGTCCTATATGCCAATAACACTCTTGGGAGGTCGTCTGCCCAGCTCGACCCAGTATCTTGGATTCTAGTTTTTAGGTGGTTAAGGATTGTTCTATTTGTTACCTTTGTTTAGCCATTTGATTTAGGGTTACCTACTGAGGTAAAATGTTGGGTGATTCCCAAGGCCTCGTACCAAACTCTGGATATTTTTACTCTAAAATTGGGTCCTATTATCTGAAATGAAGATCTTAGGTAGACTAAAATGGCAAATAATATTTTTTTCAAATGAAACTTTTGATGGCAGTGTCAGTTATTTTTAGGACAGTTTTGCCCTAGACCTACTTGGTGAAATACTTGACCGCCATAATTATAAACTTTCGCTCATATGTAGTCTTTGCTAGTAAGCCCAAAATGTCAATCCCTCACTGGTTGAATGACCAAGATGTTTAAACATTGACCATGGGCATAATGGGTTAATGTGGGAGGTTTGTATGGACTTAGCATGATGGACATTTTTGAGAAAAGTCAATAACATCTTTCAATAAGGTCAACCAAAAGTATCCATACTTGATGATTTTATGAGTAGAGGATCTTCCCCCCGAATGGTTCCGCCACATGCCTACATGAATATCCTGTAAAACTTTATGAGCCTGGTTGAGATCCAAGCACCTTAGGGGTAGTCTAGAGATCAACCTCTTATATAGATGGCCATACTCATTGAGTGCAAACTTAGCAGCTTGTCCTCGAAGGTGACGAGTCTCATTTTTATCTTCGAGGATCGTGCTATGACTCAAGTAGAGTTTTATTGGATCTTGCCATAAATGAACTATTCCCTTGATGCTCCCCACCAAGTTCTCCATGAGAGGGTCGATCGATGGTCTGTTAGCAACTAGAAAATTTATCATCCTATCTCTTGTGTCTTTGGTCGTGCTAGCACATTTGGATAGGGCATCTGTGTACTCATTCTCAAATCATGGTACCTGACTGAGAGTGAGTTTTTTGAATGACTGTCGTAATTTTCTAACCTCCGCCAAGTACCGACTCATCATCGAGTCCTTAGCCTCAAACTTTTCTTTGACCTGTTCTGCTGCCAATTAGGAGTCTATGATTGCAGCTAAGTGATTGACTCCTCGATCGAGTGCTATCCTCATTCCAACAAAGAGGGCCTTGTACTTTGTCTCATTATTGGTAGCTGCATAGTTGAGTTTGATTGTGAAATCATACTCCTCTGTAGTTGAGGAATGGAGAGCTACTCTTATTCCCCCTCCTGATGTGGTTGATAATCTATCAATGTGCAAAGTCCAAGCAAGAGGAGCTTCACTATTTTTTTTAAAGAGATCGACCCACTCGTCAATGAAGTCAGCCAAGACTTATGTTTTGATGGCTATTTTAGGTTGGAACCTGATATCAAATTCTCCTAACTCAACAGCCCATTTCATTAACCTCCCAGATATGTCTGGCTTTGAGAGCACTTGTTTCAATGGCTGATTGGTCAGCAATACAATGCATGAGCTGGAAATATGGACACAGCTTTCAAGCCGCGGTGACTAATGCTAACGCAAACTTCTCGATCTCCAAGTAGTTATGTTTCGATATTTAGAGCAACTTACTGTAATAGTAAACTATCGATAACTTCTATCTCTGGTTGAGACCAAAATCGAGTTGATCAATGCTTTCAAGATAACCAAGTATATGTGAAGTACTTCTCCGAGTTTAGGTGATGAGTATGGGGGGCGAGGATAAGTACTATTTTAATTCGACCAGAGCCTGATCACGTTGTTCATTTTATCCAACTTCTTGGCATTTCTAAAAACCTTGAAACAAGGTAGGCTCTTATCGGCCAATCAGGCGATGAATCTCCCAAGAGCGATAATCCTCCCAACTAGCCACTACATAAATCTAATTGTTCGAGGTGGAGCAATTTCTAATACTGCCTGAATTTTCTATGGATTGGCCTTAATACCTCGTTAACTAACTATATAACCCAAGAATTTACTTCCTTAAATCTCGAACATATACTTATTTAGATTTAGCTTTGGACTAACTGCCCTTAATATGGTAAAAGTGTGATTGAGGTTGAGTAAATGGTCCTTGGCCTTCTCTATCTTTACAATCATGTCATCGACATAAACCTCCATAGACTTGCTTATCTCATTCTTGAATATAAAGTTGACTAGTCTATGGTAGGTTGCTTCAGCATTTTTTAGTCTAAAAGGTATGAGCAAAAAGCAATAAACTCCATTGGGGACTACAAAAGAGGTTTTATCCATGTCTTCAGGGGCCATAAATATCCAATGATACCTTTGGAATGCATCTATCATACTCAATAATTCATAACCAATCGTGGAATCTACTAGTAAATCTATTCAAGGCAGAGGGTAAGGATTCTTAGGGCAAGCTTTATTTAAGTTGGTGAAATCATCACACATGCACCATTATCCCTCATTCTTAAGGACAAGCAAAACATTACAAAGTTATGATAGATATTGAATTTCTATAATATAACTTGCATATAAAAGTTTCTTGACTTCTTCTTCGATGATCTAGGTCATCGATATTTCTCCACAGAAAATTAACCATGAGATACTCCAAGTGAGGGCCCATATTTATTCTGATCTTGGTAGTCTTATCGGGGTTCCCAAGCTCTAGCTTAACTATTTTGAACTCCCTAATGAGCTCCACTTGAGTGTCTTCCAACTTTATCTTTTTGTTGACTTGGCCCTGCTACAGGGGCATCCCTTGAGGTCTTCAGTTGAGGTTGAGTCTTTTGCTAGCTTGACTCGATCAAAATGTTGTAACATAGTCAGGCTTCCTTGATGTTACATAGTAGTTCACCTGTGTTGGTCAAAGTCGGGAATTTAATCTTCATGTGATAGGTTAACATGATGATACAAAAATCATTGAGAGCTGGTCGACCAATGATAACATTATAAGAAAATGGGGCATCGACCACCAGATAGTTTATCATCAATGTCCTTCTTCGGGGCATTTTCCCAAATGACGTGAGAGGTTGATGGAACCTTTTGGAATAATTTGACCCCCCAAACCCAATCAGAGAAGTACGCATGGGCTTAAATTTTAGCTGGCCTAGGTTATCCTTTTCAGCATTGAGAGAAAGATAATGTTGACCGAGCTGCCGTTATCGACTAGAACCTTTCAACTTCAAAGTTAGCAATCTCAATGGAGACTACCATAAGATAATCAGTTTTATGGTTGATGTTTTTCCCTTTGAGGTGGGCCAGGTTACTGTCAGCAATAGAGATGGGCTTGGTGCTTGTGGATAAATAGAAAGTTGTTTCGACTGGGGGGCTTTGGTCAACTTTAGACTCTTCTGCGTCTATCTCCTTGTTAACTTTAAGCCCCCCCTAGTGGGACCTCCCACAATCATGTCAATCACCCCTCGAATGGGCAGGCGATCATCATAGGTGAGTTTCTTTTCTTTATCCTCCATCCTTGGGCTAATCGACCTTTCTCTATGGGGAGTCCAGTTAATTTTGTCCCATTTAGCCTATGCGTCATTGGCCACATATTTTTTGAAATGGCCCTGCTTGATAAGCCTCTCAATTTCATACTAGAGATTGAAGCAATCATTTGTGTCATGCCCCCATTATTTATGAAAGTGGCAAAATTTTTTCAATTTTTTTGTTACTTCAGTCTCTATCAGCTTCCTCATTTTCTTGAGGAGGTTGTCATGTTGGATCATAAATAGGACCTCTCTCCTTAGAATGTTTAGTGGATTATAGTTATGGAAGCATTTTATTAGAGATCGACCTCTTTTCCTCTGTTTTTGGTCATCTTTCTCCTTATTTTTCTTTTTATCAACCTCAGGGTTTTTGAACTTGAGCATATTCATCTCCTCATGGATCATGTATCTCTCCACCAGGTTGAGCAATTCCTCCATCGATCGTGGGTGCTCTCATACCAAAGTATTAATGAATTCTATGTGTTGGCCCCCCCAAAATCGTACATTAATCAGGAACTTGATCCTAGAGTTTTTGATCTTCAGCATCTCTATGTTGAACCTTGTAAAAAATTCATGGAGGGACTCCCTTTCGTTCTACTTAATGGTGTGGAGATGGGTGTAGGAAAGCTTCGCCTTTCGTCGACTGACAAACTAGTGCAGGAACTTATCACAGAGCTGGTCATAGGAATATATCGATGAGGGTTCCAACTTAACAAACCAATCGAGCATTATGCCCTAGAATGTGGTCACCAATATCTTTGTGTGGATATACTCATTATGTCCACGTAGTTGCATCATATGTTTGAACTACATCAAGTACTCGTTGGGATTAGTTGAACCATCATACCGTGGGAGTTCGATCAATACCTTGGCATCAACAACAATGCACTCATCATTAATCTCCCAAATAAATGGTGACTCTCTCTCTTGATGAGACCTATAGGGGCCTTTTAGGTTGGGCTCCTTGAGATCTCATCGAGATACCTGTTCAACTACTGTACTTGGTGGAAATTTTTTTTCCATTCCTCCCAATCAATTTGGGTAATATTTCAATCGAGATAAGGCCTTGTGCACTCAGGCTTATCACGTTATAGGGCTCGAATGGGCTGGGCCACGTGATTTGTTGATTCATCCATTTATTTGCGCTGATCCAGTTTGGAACGTTCAACCCTATCGTGCTGCGGGGCTCAATTAGGTCAAATGTAATGGTCTATAGAGTCAACAATTTCTTTCCTTAGCTCTGGTCACCCTCTCTTTCCCTAGGGATAGCAGTTGTGGAGTTGCATTGCCAGCTTGGGCTAGCACTGTTTTGTGCTTGTTTAATGCCGTAGAAAGTTGAGCAGAGATCTAGGTAGAGATTTGTTCACTTATAAGCTGCATTAGCTGAGGCATGGTCAGCGTTACAATTTGCTATGGTGGGGCACTAAGGCCGAGGGCATGCAAACTTTGTTAGGGTTAAAGGGGAGGAGGAGATGTTGTTGTCCTCCTATTTTCCTCCCTTTAGGATGCGGCTCTCCTAGTATTTACTATTTTCTCAATTGCAATCTCAAAGTTTCCATAAATGACGCCAAAATGATAAGATTGAAAGCTATTTTTAGTGAATTAGTTTGTGTTTGGGTTAATTCGATCAGAGAGATCGAATGATTCAATAGTAAGATCTTCTTAGGTTGAGATCTGCAACCAATAGCAAACATCAGACTAGCCGAGGTGCTCCCGACTAAAGCACTCTAACGCTCAAGTTAGAATGGTCGAGTGAGTAAATCAAGTAGCAGAGTAAGAAAGTATATTGTATATGCCAAACTTGGAGAGTAGCTGACAATGGGGTCATTATAACCTTCTCCAGACAAATAATATGTCTAACATGTCTCTATCAAGTATACAGGGCTCTTGTCCTTGCCAGGGAGTTGTTGGTCATTTCCCACTCTGGTACTATTTCAAGTAGCATTATCTCCTACTTTTCAAGGTGAATAGTACTCTGAAGGTGTGCCTCTGGATAGAGTTGGTGACAAAAGTGGTACTATGGTGGCATGCGCCATTAATGCGGAGGCACGCTAACTGTCAGAGCAATAAATGCGGCAAGAATATGATTCATCACTAGAGTGAGCACTCTAATCGACAATGATCGACCAGACAAGGTGGTCGACCAAAGAGATAGCTGAATGGACTCGGCAACTTGAAGCTTCCCATTAGGTAGGGTCGAGAACTATTTGCTTGACTTAGCGGTTGTGGTCGAATGACTCAGCTCAACTTGGTCTGGAAGTGTAGTTGGGCTTTAGATGTTAAGTGGGCCTAAAAACCCTCTTTAGAGTCGATAGGTTACTGGGCCTATTGAGTTATCCTATATCAAACATATTATTTAGTTAATACACTATTTTGTAAATATATACTTAGTAATAATCAAATAATTTCACATAAATTTAATTAATTCTCACAATAATTACTTTAAGCATACCAATATTAATTTATTAAACTTAATAGCTTATTAAATAAATACCAACCTCTAATCAGTATTTTTATTATAATTTTAAATAAATGTGAAGATTAATATTTAATGAAGAATATTTTTTGAAGGGGATTAATTAATTTATTTTATCAAATTAAAATGTCTTAAGTTATTTATTAAATGAATAGTTATAATATTTCATTAATACATTAAATATTACATATAACTAATACATTACTTAATGAATTTAATATGTTATTCAATAAATGAATTATTTAGTAATAATACAAATAATATTTAATTAAATTTAATTCATTTTTTATAATTAGTTTAATTAAATTTTTAAACATAAGTTTTAGAATTTTTTAACTTGTAAACTTTTATTATTTTCATATATGTAAATATATATATATATATATATATATATAGATGAGTGAAGTGAGGGAGTGATAAATAAATGAGTGATGTGATAGATAGAATGAAAAAAATGAGAGAGTAGGTGTGGTTTTAGAGTGTAGGGCTTTTTGGAGAATAAAATTAGAGTATTTTGGGAGAAATTTGGAGAATGTGCTTTCATTTTGAAATTTTGCTAGGGGTTGGAAATCTTTTTGGGAAAACACAAAAGAATATAGCCTTAGTATCTACCTACAAGAATATTCATTTATGAATTTTTATTAGAAAAACATGTAAATAAATGTTCATGATATAAATATTAAAATGCACAAGTAAATATACTAAAAATGTAAATAGTGATGCAATATGCTATTTAAATGGCCATCCATCAAAATTTTGAAAATTTTTAACTATGTCAACCATAGATTTATATTCTCAATAAAAATTCTACTTCATGTAATAGAAACTGAATTTTCAATGGTTTTATTATTGGAAATCAATGTTTGTTTCACATTTTAAGTATTTTGTATCAATTGATAGACTTGCATTACATTCATACTTATACATATGAGATTTGGAGTTTGAATTATGAGGAATTTTAATGTGCATAAGCACGTGTAAATTTAAAAATAAATAAATAAATCCCCATGTTGTATTCTACTTTTGGGCTAATAATTTCTTTTTATAATCAATTTGACCTTTGATAAATATTTTTTAATCTTTTGAACAAGCTCAGTGATACCTTGATGAAAAGAGAACGAATGATTATTTCAATTTATTTTTGTGGTGAAAAAATTTATCTACTGTTATTATCTTATATAAAAGAAAAAAGTTTAAAAATTAATCTATCAATATTTTTCACATTTAACTTTTGTGCACAGAGGCGTTGTGTAATTATTAATTGGAGTTATATAAGTTTTCATGTTTTAATTGAAAATCCTGTGTTTTACATCATTTCTTTAGATGAGAAAAAAAATATATCGTATAAATGATTTTGAAATAAATTAGTAAAAATAGTTATCCATAAATATATAGATGAGAGAGAATTTTCTTTTGGACTTGCACCATCTAACCCAAGGCTATGTTTTGTTATATTTTTTCAAAACAATATTATTTTAGCAAAACATAAACATGCATATCTCTTTTCTCTCTCCAAAACACACATTTATATATATATATATATATATATTATATTTTAATATTATTCTAATATTAAAAAAAAACTACTCAATTCCATTTTCTCATCGAAAACCCAATAAAAAGTATTGATTTGACTGTTACACTAAAAAATATCTCTTTCAAAACATAAACAAACTTATCAAAAAATAATTTTCATATTTTTCAATAATTTATTCTCCAAAAGTACATAACAAATATATAATAAAATCAAACAAAAAACATAGTTGAACATTCCCCCAACTTTTCGCTTTTAAAAAGTTCTAAAAAATTTACTCCATATAACATAAGCCAATTACATTACTGCTATCCTTCTCACCCACTTAGTCATACTACACTCGCCTGCACAAGTCTTCTTCCCCAGCGCCATATTCCCAATCTTCGCAAGTTAGGTTGTGATTGCTTATGAGAATGGTTTAATATTTTTGTATCTTAAAACTTTTGAAAATATTTTAGTGTTTAAGAGATATGGGAATGAGAGACGAGGTAGTGAATAATTGTGAAATAAAGTGTAATAATTATAGTAATATGATATGTTAATGTGATTTAAGGTTGTAAATGATTGTGAGATTGCTTTTCCGGGTTTGCTTGGGATTTAAAATAAATTAATAATTTGCAATAAATTTTTAATTTTAATAAATCAATTTTTCCTTCAACTCTTACCAAAATATCGTTTATGAATAAATCTATTTTTTATTTGTTTGGTGGTAAGAATATATTAAAAATTAAAAAAAAATTATAAATATGTTAAACTAAAAATATTTGTTTTAAATGTAAAAAAATATATTGTGTATTAATAAATTAATTTTTGGTGTTTTTGGGTTAGTTTAAAATTTATGTAGAGTGCGGAGTGAGATAGGTAAATAGTAGATCTCAAAATTTACCTTTGCGTTAAGGCCCAAAAATTTGTTTTAAAATCTCACATCCAAATATTACCTTTCTCTTGTCTTATGTCTCTAAAATAAAAAAACAAAAAATAACTCATAGGCAATCATTGCCTAGGGTTTTGGTTTTTGCTTCTGCTTTTGCTTCGTGTGAATTAATCACCATTTTTGTTCATGATCTCAATTCTAGAAAAGAAAAAGTAAATTTTCCCCCAAATCTTGGACAATGTCCTCACTGAAGAGGAGCCCGGATTTGGAAACGTATTTGGATTGGACAAACTTTCCAATAGAACTCTTGGCGGTCATAGCAAAACGCTTGACTTCAATCGATGACTATATTTCCTTCCGCGAAGTTTGCAGTTATTGGCGATTAGCCGCCACATTCGACAACTTCGACAGGGCATTTCCTCGGGTACCTTGGCTCATGTACTTTCCTGTGCAATCTAAACTAGCAATTCTTGGTTTTGATTTTGTGAGCGTAGCCAAATTCTTCGACCTATCCAAGAATAATGAAGAAGAAGAATTATTAAAAGACCAAAATACCCCAATTACTAACCAAAACCCCAAAAAAACCTTAGGGTCCACATCTTTTTTATATGGGTCGACTTGACAACCCAACCTAGACCTATATGCCAGAAAGATCTCAGCCCTTTAAGGTGGCCACTTGTACACTCGAATAGTTGGACACATGGACGCTACAATATCAAGCCAACTGAACCCTCCACTATAAATATCCCCTTATTTATTGCTATGGAGATCAATTAATGAGATCAAACATCCACTTATATACTAAAACTTTCTATCTAACGACCTACACACTTGAACCTAGCTTGACCTTCTAATCCAAAAAACACTCGCATGAGATCTCATCTTTGGTCAACCTCTTGACCATCGCTAAATATATTGATTGTTATTTCTTGTGACATCAATATGCGCCATTTTTGGGAAACCGGATTAAGTGTTTTGAGTCCTGAGGTTAGTTTAGGTCATGGCAGCAACACCTAGTAAGAACATAGAGACGTCAGGGATTTGGATTAGTTCACCTTTATTGTAGCATACACCTCCCGCAACCTAATCAGAATTGATGATAGGAATAACCTAATCAGAGTTGCAAACCTTGATTGAAGCAGTAACCAACATAGTGGTTGATGGAAGGTTAGCAAGCTCAGTTATGGCACCATAGCCTCTTTTAAGAAGGTTGTTTTGTGAGGAACCTCCTACCTAAGATAGGGGAACAAAGATGCTGAGAAGTGACGGAGACTCTGGGGACGAAGAAAGTTACTCTAGGCAAATAGATGAGGAAGCAACAAGCGCATAGGCCGATAGGGGAATAAGGTCAAACAACAGGCACTCTAGAAGCAAGGCTTTTACCAAGGTTCAAGAAATTAATGACTAGGTAGAATAGTTGAGTAGGAAATTGCAGGAGATCAAGAAAAGAGAGCATTAGGGATCCACTCTCCAAAAGAAAGTCTCTCTCTTTGGTGTGGAGATCTTGAGGGAGACAGTACCGATGGGATTCAAAATACCAAAATTCTTGAGGAATGAAGGAAATTTTGACCTGTAGGAATACTTGACAGCATTTGAGCATATGATGCAGTTGTACGGGTTATTGGATACAATTAACTATAGGGTATTCATCGCTACCCTATATGGTAGAGCACAGAAGTAGTTCACATCATTGCCATTAAGAACTATAGTGACGTACGACCAGCTATGTAAGAAGTTCTTATATTACTTTGCTAGCAAGAAGAAATCCAAGAGACTAGCCACATATTTGTTTACCATAAAGCAAAAGGAAGATGAAACTTTGAGGGCATTTATGAGCTAATTCAATAATGAGGTCTTGGAGGTTCTCAACCTTAATGCGGACATGATGGTTAGTATCTTAATTCATGGCCTCAAAAAAGGCTCGTTAGCATCGACCCTAGCCAGGGAACCATCTCCTGATGTGGAGACTCTCATGGAGATACTGGAGAGGTATGTGCATGAGGAGGAAATAAACATGATGAAGGATGAAGAATGGTTGAAAGTCGCGATGGGAGTGAAGATGCAAAAGAAAGAGGAAATGGATAAACCTTGATCTGAAAAAAATCATTGGAGGCACCTCAACCCAAATTTGATCATTACACGCCTCTGTAAACCACTAGAACTGAAGCTATGTTTGCCATTGCCTTATCAAACATCATAAGATGGTCGGCTAAGCAGCGGGACACACCCAGTATGAAAAATCCAAAATAATATTATGCTTTTCATCTATACAAAAGGCACGATATAGAGAATTTTTGACATCTAAGGGATGAGATAGAAAGATTGATAAGGTAGGGGTATTTGAAAGAATTTGTGCAACAATCGCATGCAGATACCTAAAGGCAGTAGCAACATAAGGGCTGATCTCAAAATTGGTCGCACAGCCCTTACATGAGGTACAAACATGGGAGACATCAAGAAGTAGAGAGAGATCATGAATCAATTGATAAAGACAATCTCCCACATAAAGGGGTGATAAACATGATAGCAGGTGGACCCACGGGGAGAGATACACGCAATGCACGGAAAAGGTATGCCTAGGTGGAATAAAGGAGCTTATTAGTTTACACCTTGAAAAAGAAGACAGAGCTCATAACTTTCGACCATAATGACCTGGAAGGAGTGATACAACCCCATGATGATCCCATGGTAATAATAGCAGATATCGTAAATTTTATAGTACAAAAAGTGTTAGTAGACAATGATAGCTCGATAGATATTATATTCATAAGCACATTGAAGAAGATGGACCTGGATGTCATGACAATCCAATCAATAAGTACTCCATTGGTAGGGTTTGAGGGTGTAGAAATTGTGCCCCTGGGAACTGTTAACCTACCCACCTCTCTAGGAGCGAAGCCAAAGAGGAAAATAATTATTCTAAAATACCTAGTGGTGGATTACTGATTTTCTTACAACGTGGTATTGGGATGTCCTAACTTTAACCACTTTCGGGCTGTGGTGTTAACCTACCACTTGAAAATAAAGTTTTCGAATAATGCAAGAATTAGAGAGGTGCATTCCAATCAAAAGGCAGCGTAAGTTTTTGTAATGTCTTACTGACCAGGCCTAAGCTAGAGCCAAAAAAAGGAAAGAGCATAAGGGTTGAAGGGGGTCAACAACTAGAGCTATCTATAAGTTTTGAACAAGAAGATGACAAGAAAAGGAGAATGGAGCCCTTCGATCACAAACAGATAGAGCTTCGACTAGGAGACCCAAGCCAAACCATGAGAATAAGTACACACATAAACCCCCAATCTAAAATTTTGATGATAGAATTCTTAAGAGAAAATATGGATATTTTTGTGCGGGAGCCTGTGGATTTCAGAGGAATAGATTAGGAGGTCATAGTTCATAATTTGAATATAGATCCCGATACCTAACCTGTTTGGCAAAAGAAGTGTAGTTTTGGGGTCAAAAGGAATAGGGTTATAGAAGAGGAGGTTAGAAAGTTATTGGAGGTAGGGTTTATTGTGGAAGTGTAATATATCAAATGGTTGTCCAATGCTGTAGTGGTTCCTAAAACAAGTGGAAGGTGGAGGATGTACACGAATTACACTGATTTGAACAAAGCTTACCCTAAAGATTCTTATCCTTTACCCTGAATAGATACACTGGTTGATTTATGGTAGGGTATGCTCTATTGAGCATGATGGATGCATACCAAGGTTATTCCCAAATACATATAGCTCGTGAGGATATGGACAAAATAACTTTTAGTGGTCGAGAGTGGGGTGTACTACTACCGAGTGATGCCCTTTGGATTAAAAAGTACAAAGGTAATGTACCAGAGGTTGGTGAATAAGATGTTTAGAGACCAAATAGGTCATATGATGGAGGTCTATATGGATGACATGTTGGTTAAGAGTATGCATGAGGAGGAGCACATAAACCACTTAAAAGAGACCTTCGTATTATACGACAGTATGGTCTAAAATTGAATCTGGCTAAGTGTATGTTCGGAGTCAAAGGTGGAAAATTTCTAGAATATATGGTCACCAAGAGAGGAATAGAGGCCAACCCAGAGAAGATAAAAGCCATTTGGAAAATGCCATCATCTAAGACTGCCAGGGAGGTACAACAGTTGACAAGTCGAATGGTTGCATTGGGAAGATTCATAGCGAGGTTAGCAGAGAGGGGCTTACTTTTCTTCAAAATATTGAGAAATTTGAGGGAGTTCACGTGGATAGAGAAATGCAAGCACGTATTTTGAGATCTAAAAAAGTATCTCAGCTCCCTACCTCTCTTGGAAAAGCCGCTCTTGGGTGAAATATTATACTTATATCTGTCCGTGATCGAGGAGGTTGTCAGCTTGGTACTATCGAAAGCCATTGGTAAGCACCATAAACTTGTCTACTATATCAGTAAAGTATTGGAGGGGGCAGAAAAAAGGTATAGCCAGATTGAGAGGTTTGCATTGGCTTTGGTCACAACTACTAAGAAATTAAGACCTTCTTTCCAAGCTCATCACATAGTGGTTCTGACCAACCAACCTTTGAGGGAGATACTTCATAAGCTAGACCTATCTGGTAGGTTAGTGAAATGGGCCATGGAATTAAGTGAGTTTTTGATAGAAGTTCATAACAGAACGGCCATGAAGGCATAAGTATTAGCTAATTTCCTTGTGGAGATGAGGGAAGAGATCACGGAGCTATCTCTCGAGGTTAATGTGCTAGTGATAGGTCAGTGGATGGTGTTTGTCAATGGGTCATCAATAGCTCAATGAGGAGGTTTCAGGCTATGGTTTTGGAATCCATTAGGGGATGAGCTAGATTTTGCCTTGAAGTTGCAATTTCAAGTAACAAATAATGAGGCAGAATACGAAGTTGTTGTAGCTACCTTAAGAATGGCAAAAGAGATGTAGATCAAGAACCTCATTATATACATGGACTTTCCACTCATAGCAAACCAATTTAAGGGGACGTATGAGGCAAAGAAAGAAACCATGAAGAAATACCTAGAGAAGGTAAGAGGTTGGTAGGATAAATGGAAAGGGTGCAAATAGTGCAAATTCCGAGATCTAAAAATGAAAAGGCTGATTCGTTATCAAAGTTCACCAACATGATTAGTGGTTTGAGGACTTGACGATAACAATAATCACAATAGAAGAGCCGGTGATCTGTGACTAGAAGACCTTTGAGAAAGAAGTCATGGTTGCAGAGTTAAGCAGCTCGGAGCGAGATAGGTGGAAAAAGGAGATCTTATGCTACTTGAAGGAGAGGATAATCCCAATAGATCTAGCAGTTGTAAGGAGAATTCTAAGGTAGGCATTGAGGTTCATGCTGTGGAAAGATGAGCTATACAAAAAATCATACAGTAGACTGCTGCGAGGTGCCTTGATGTGGATCAAGTGGAATATGTCTTGAGGAAGATACATGAGGGTAGCTATGGAAACCACCTGGGAGGTCAAGCGTTAGCTTAGAAGGTCGCCAGGCAAGGGTACTTTTAGCCTACATTAGTCAGAGATGCCATCGAGTTTGCTAGAAAATGTCGGGAGTACTAGTTATACACTAATTTAATACATAAACCTAGCACGGAATTTAAGCCAATAAAGGTCATTTATCCTTTCAACATGTGGGGGATAGACATCATTAGATTGTTTCCCCCAGCAACAAGTTAGAAAAGATTTGTCATCATAGTGGTAGAGTACTTCAGTAAGTGGGTTGAAGCGGAGGCTGTTGTCAATATATTTGAAATAGAGGTCATGAATTTTCTATGGAGAAACATAGTATGTTGCTTTGGCATACCTTGGATTCTTATTTCGAATAATAGTGCTCAATTTCAAGGTAAGAAGATTCTAGATTGATGTAAGAAGATAAAGATACAACAGAATTTTACATCAGTGGGGCACCCACAAGCTAATAGCCAAACTGAAAAGCTAAACAAAATCCTCCTAGTTCATTTAAAAAAGAGACTGAATGGTGCTAAAGGAGCGTGGGTAGATGAATTACCTGGAGTGTTGTAGGCCTATCGAATGACCCCCAGAGTTTCAATAGGAGAAACACCTTTTGGCATGGTCTACGAGTTGGAGGCGATGGTACCTACGGAGATCGAATTTCAAACTTTTAGGGTATTGGAGTTCAACCAAGAGGATAATGCTATAGGGTGAGCATTTGACCTGGAAGTTATCTAAGAAGCGAGAAATGTAGCAATAAGGAGAATGATATTGCAAAAGAGACAGATGACGACAAGCTATAATAAGAGAGTGAAAGAGAGAAGTATGGAGATTGGAGGCTTAGTGTTGAAGAAAGTGGAAGTATCTAGGCACGTCGGCAAGTTGGATCCCAACTGGGAAAGGCCTTTCAAGATAGTAAAGGTAATGAAGAATGGAGCATACAGGTTGTAGTTGCTTGATGGAAAAGAGCTTCCACAACCTTGTGGAATATAAAATTTAAGGAAGTTTTATGTCTGAGAATAGTATGTTGTATATAATTTTGTAAAATGTTACACCTACTAGATGATCGCACATGTAAAGTCATTGCACATATATGTCACCGCTATTAGTTTCTCACTTTTTAACAAGATTGAAATGATCGAGGTGCTGAGACCTGAAGAAGGTTGAAAGATCAAGCTCAACATAAAAAAGGTCCAAGATTTTGAACCTGAAGAAGGTCCAAGATGAAGAACCTGAAAAATGTGCAAAATAAGGACTTGAAAAGGGTCAAATATCACAAACTTGAAAAAGGTGCAAAGATTAATAACTTGGAAAACCTGAAAAAGGTGCCAAGACTTGAAAAAGGTCAAAAGGAAAAATGATTGAAAGATCAAGCTCGACTTGAAAAATGTTAAAGATCACAAACCTAAAAAATGGGCAGAGATTAATAACTTGAAAAACCTAAAAACAGTGCCAGGACCTGGAAAAGGTTGAAAATTTAATAAATGACAGAAGCACATTGTGCATGACTTCTCGGTCTTGACTAAGAAAAAGGCCTAAGATGCAGGGCAATTAGTGTTGTGATATATGACGCTCGTCGTCTATCATTACTTGGAAAAATAAATTAAAACATATCACAAATGGAAGCAAGCTAAAAGCAAATTAGGCGATTAATAATTGAAGAAGTAATTTAAAAAAATAAACTTCATTTAGCATTTCATCTTGATGTTGCAAAAATTATGACCTCTCTACATTGAGCATGATCTAGAGGGGTCGTTACATAAATGAAAGGATATAAAAAGATGAAAGCAATAAGACCATTTACATAAATACCCTACCATGTGACTAGGTCAAAGATGCAAAACACTAAATGAAGGGGAAATAAACTAAAAGCCAGAGTGTCTTAGAGGATTAAAATGCGAAGGTTGGAGCTCAAAGACCAAGTTTTGACAATGTGGGTGCTTTCCCTCCAAGTTTAGTTAGTTGTTCAAAGATATACTTGAACTTTTCTTTTGAAAGATCGGGGAGGGGCACCTAGGGATAATCTTTGAGGTCTTCAGTCTTGCAGGGGTTGAGTAGGTCGAGGTCGAAGTTGTCATTCAGACCACCTAATTTTTTGAGCTGATACTGGCACTTGAAAAAGTTGTCCAATCCTTTAGTGCTAACTTTCTGAGCAACCGCTAGTGTAAAGACTTGCGACTGCATGAAATCTCGAACTCCAGCATGCCGAGCATCATGAAGTTGATCCTGGAAAGAGGTCAATTTTTGGAACTCTTCGTGACCTCTCTTCTGTCCCGCCTTAAACTGGATCTCTCTTTTAGCATCCAATTGAGAAGAAAGGTCTATAGGTTTACTCTCAAAGGATGCTAGATCTTTCTTTAACTGCTTAACCTCCTTCTCTAGATCTCTGAGCCTCCGATCTTTTTCAACAGCAATATGGTAGCGAGCAAGGACCTCCTCTCTTAATTTTTCCAACTCTTAGCGAACATCGTCCATCTAAGATTCTACGACCACATGACGATCTTAGAGAAAGGTGTATTGCATGGCCAGTTAGCGAGAAAAAGTAATTGCCTGCAATGTTTGTGAAGATAGAAAAAAAGATGTAAAATAGAATAATAAAAAAGAGAAAAGTTATGATGCGCTTATTACTTACTTACATCAAATTATGCACCAGGTGTTCCTACACAAAGCAATAGTATGTAGACATCGGCATAGAATGGTTGTGGTTGCGCCACAAACTGCTATAAAGGTTGTACGACCCACCTCTAATATCACTTGTTAGCACAAATGAGGTGTTGATAGAAGGTCGAGGTAGCATTCTAGTGAGCTGCTAGATATAATGTCTCCAATCATTGAGATAGTTGATGAGCTCTCTCTAAAGCCTTAGTACTCATAGGAAGCATAGGTAATGGTGGAGCAGTTGTCACCTGAGGGGTACCTAATTAGCCAAAAGACTCCTCAGTGTGACGACACTTTATTCGGATGATGGGGCCTCTAGATTGCATAGATCAACTACCTAAGTTGGGTGGCGAAGAGCCGGCACTGACCTTCCTTTTACCTTTGTCTATAGAAGCTCTTTCTTGTTCAATCTCAAAGGTCAAACTTTCTTTGATAAGGACTCTAGTGGCTAAATATGTGCCTGCTAACTCCTCGGAGGTTGGAAGAACTACTTAAAGAGGTATAGGGTCTAAAGGAGTCATCCCCAATGAGTGCTGAGGAGTCACGCCAATCAAAGCAAGGATTGTGTCCTCAGATGGGTTAACGGGTCCCGAACCCTCATTTAGTGCGGCAGCAAAGGTCCCTTCTCTCCTCTTAAGCCTTCGTGCTATAGTCACATTTGCCTTTTTTAGTTTCATTAGATTCATGGTCATTGCTCTGAGGGCCATCATCTCTGCAAAAAAGAAACAAGTAAGAATGAAGTTAGGAGGTATGAAGAATAAAAAGAAAAAGAAATATATTTACCAATCATTTTCCTAGGTTGGAGCTTGGTGGGCAAGATGTCGGCAAGTTGAAGGCTCTTCTCGTTGAAGAGGATCTGAAAGTCAAACTACTAAGCAATCAAGGCTCATCAATGAAACTTTCATCCCAAAAAGGTTTGTCATTGAAAGAAAAGGTAAGCTTGTCGTCTTGCCACTCACGAGGAACGTTCCATGGGCTGTGAGGGAGAGCTTTGATGTAAACCAATTTGTGACACCAAGAGCCAGCGGAGCTTAGGGAGTTGGTCAAAAATTTAAAACTTTGATAGGTTGTTACGTAGTAAAAGCCCCGATCTCTCGAGGGAGTCAAAGGGTTGATATAAAAAAGATGCCAAAAATTGATGAAGGAAAGTTTGATGTGGAAATAACGCATGATTATTATGAAGTCCAAAATATTACAAATAGAGTTTGGAACTAATTGGATCGAGCAAATCCCTAGGGTCCTAATGATGTTGGCTAGAGGTTCGGATATGGGGAATCTTAGACCAGCCTCTAGGATATGAATATGGAAAGCTAAGTAGTTAGGGGGAGGCTGATACATCTTTTGACCAGCTTTAGGCATTATGATCTTGTAACTCTTTGGAACAAAGAATTTACTGTGAAGGCAAGCAAAAGCTTTGGCACTAACTTTATTAGGGGTATTAAGGGGGTCGCTATTGTTATTAGGATCTACAAAGAAGCGACGAAATGACCCAACATCGCGACCAGATTGGTTGGAGCTCGAGGATGAAGAAGACAAAGATGACGATGAGGAGTCATCACTATTCCTAGCCGAAGTCGGTAGTGGAGAAAGAGAAAGAGAAAGGGAAGGTGAATTATTGGCCATCTATAGCAGCTATCATAGTTAATGAATGAAACAATAAATTAATAGATAATGACGACACAAAATTAAAATCAACAAAAAATAAAAAAGTGGTCGTAAGGTTGACACCTATTTGCTACAAACTTAGTGTTGGCTGGAGAGTTAAAATTTTTCTAGTAGGTAGGTTGAGAGTTCAACTTCTACTCAGAGATGGTTGGTGCTTATTTGGAAAGGTCAAAATATTCGATCTAAATGGACAAGGTGAAAGCAAGGAAATGAAGGAAGGAAATGATACCTAGAGTACTTATTTATACAAGCTCATAGTGCGTGAAGAAGATCTAACGAATCCAGATAAGCGACTATTATGATCAGTGGTTTAGATCAACTTCCTCATGTATGAGTGCCACATTCATAAATGAAAAAGTTGGAGAAAACATGATGAAGAATAATTATTAAAAGACCAAAATACCCCCACTACCAACTAAAACCCCAAAATAACCCCAGGGTTTACCTTTTTTATATGGATTGACCCAACCACCCGACCTGGACCTATATGCCCAAAAGATCTCAACCTTTCAAGGTGGCTACTTGTATATTCGAATAACTAGACACATGGACCTATAGTATCAAGCTAAATAAACCCTCAACTATAAATACTCCCTCATTTATTGCTATGAGGATTAATTAATAAGATCAAATACCTACATATATACTAAAACTTCCTACCTAATGACCTACACATCGAACCTAGCTCAATCTTCTAATCCAGAAAATGCTTGCCCGAGCTCTCTTCTTTGGTCAACCTCTTGACCATCGATAAATATACTGATTTTTATTTTTTGCAATTTCAAATAAGACTTAAAAGATTATTGATTTCCCTCCAGGCACTAGAAGAAAGCACTTATCTTGGCGTGGATGGGTCCTTAATTGTTTGGTGATTGAAGCCGAATTGACCCAGCCCTTTTGGCGTGTTAACATCGAGCTACTAGGTTTGAACACTTTCCCCGAAAAGGTAAATGATCGTCTTATTAGCAAGATGGCTTTGTCTGGTAGTCCAACTATCAGGACTGATCTTGTGGTTATGGTGATATGGGATGAGAGATGTCAGTTGGGTTTTTCCAGACCTGGAGACTCCCTTTGGATTGTAATGGATTCGTGGGATGACCCATTCTCTGATATTGTTTATCACAATACGAGGTCATACACTGTGGATGTTAGCCAAAGGGTGGTAGAATGCAATATCCACGGTCCAAATCCAGCACAAATACTGCAAGTTATAAGCTTGCCAAAATCTGAATCGTTTGATCATAATTTCTCCTCTTCGATTCAAGATATATGCTATTTAGTCGAGTCAACGGGAAAACTTTTATTTATTTCTTGACACTGTGTATCCTTTCAAATTGTAAGCTTTCAAACATATGAATTTGACTTGACGGATGGTAGTTATGAGGAGATTGATGACCTGGAGAAAAAGGCCCTGTTCTTGGGTTTTAATTCTTGTCTCTATGTTGAGCTCTCTGCTGCTGTAGGGAATGAGTTGGTAAAGCCTAATTGTATATACTTCACAGATCATTTTGGACCATAGTGGATGGATGAGCAGATAGATGAGGAGATGAGAGGTGTATGTTGCTTGTCGGATAAAAGTATCCAGAGTATCCATGTAATCCTTGATGGATTAGTTGGCACTTCTCGTGTGCTATTTGTATTTGTTGTGCCTAGTTTTTGATTTCACAACTTAGCTGCCCAGGATCTTATGTCCTCAAGTACCACAAGATTCATATTCTATGAGCTAATAGATAAGTTTTGGGAGTTTAATATGGCTAATAGATTCATATTCTAGGGCTAATAGATAAGATTTGAGAGCTTAATGTGGAGTAATCTGCTATTTTATATCTACCATAAACAAATATGGATTAGCTTGACATTTTTGTAAAACCTGCCATTGCATAGATTAAGTGATATTGTGATTGTGTCTGTCGGGATGCAATTTCTGTAATTGTACCGCTCAATTACATTTCATCAATTGAAAATATCCTACTTACATTATGATCGAGATCATATTTCATCTATGCCTCACAGGTCGAGTTTGAGCTAGCTTGACTCAAGCTCAAACTTTATTTTAAGCCAATCTCGAACTGTTGTATGTATGCTCAAGGCTCACGAACAGGTATACAATTAAATATTATTATTTATTTTATTGATATATATATATATATAATATTACTATTTTTTCATTTTGATTTCAATCTAAGCTTGAGCTCGAGCTCGTAGTTATTGACAATTTATGTGAATTCAAGCTTTATCGAGCCAAGTTAAGTCAAATAGAACTCAAACTTAAAATTTAGGCTCATCAAGTTGGTGCTAGAGCTCAAGCCTAATATATATATAGCTCAAGTTCAAATTTTTTTTCGAAAGTCAAAATTTGTTTTGAAACTCGGCTCATCTCTACTACATCCTTATTTGAAACAACCAAATAATTAAAAGAGATTAGGTGAAGGGCCAACCATTATATATATTTTTTTCTATTTATGTACAAGCACATTAATGGTCTGTCAGGTACAAATCCTTGACCTTCCACATTAAAGGAGAGAAACTTACCGAGCTATAGGGCATTTGAAGGGGAAACCATTGTGATTTAGGGTTAAGAGTTTTTATTAGGGGTAATTATTTCATTTCAAAAACTAATAATATTGTACATCAAACAATCAAAAAAATTAAGGGATGCAATTGACAACACAATCTTTAATGTGAAACCAAATAATAATTCTATTGATCTCAATTTAATTTCTTTATATTCAAATCTCCACTACTATTTAAATTGATTTAGGAATTATATGACATTCAATGTAATCATATACAGTACTCTCATTTTTCTATATATATATATATATGTATATCGATATATGCATTTATTAAATACTAATAATTTATCTTTTTAACATGAATATACATAAATTACAAATTTAAAAGATGAACATAACCTAAACACGTAGCTTCTTTTACTTTTATTCTAACATTCTTGATCTATATTATTGGAAAACCACAATCTAATAGCATAAATTCTACTTAATAATTCATTCATCTATGTTTATAAATGAGGATTAGACTACCAAGTACAAGAAAAGATATCATCAAACTTACATAGTAGAGCATAAAGTTATTATCATTTATCATAGAGCATTATGCACATTAAAGCTTCTAGTATAATTGTTCTATTATATTTGTACTCCAAAATTAGTTTATTATCAAAATGGAAAACTTCATTAATTTATCACTCAGTGAATAGATCAATGCAGTATTATTTGGGGTTCGTTTACTTTAATAGATGGAATAAATATGTGATAGATACAATGTATGATTAAATGAATAATGTGATTATTTTATTTACAAATATCATGATTACTTTGGAGGCCATTTGATTGAATAGATGGGTAGTAGCTGCGATTGTCATATTGGCATATTAGGTAAGATTAGGGATAGTGTAATGTGTTGAATTACACTACATTATTGACACCACTCAAATCTAGCATAGCATAATCTTCAACTCCTGTTTGATACAGTCCACTATTCTGCATTTTGACTACTCTATCCCCCGTAAAAATCTTGATGCGCTCGTAATGCCCCCATTTGAATCCAAGCATAAACTGTGAAGACCCAACAACTATTTCTTCCATTCTTCCATTCATTTAGAACCTCCAACAATGGATCTGTGAAAGAAGCAACATGAGACAATTTTTTTCGGTAAACCTTCTTTTCTACTTTCCTTCCTTAACTCCGTGGGTTATTAAATATGATATTAGTTTCTCTGTCGCTCCAATTTCTGAGGCAAACAATCTACCAGCGAGGACGCTTTTTCGGCTATCTTCTTAAGGGACATTTTGGTTCCCTTAAGCATTAAAATTCCCTGGGTAAGTACTTGCCGCTGCTTAATTTTAGAAATGCATATTTGGTCAGAATATATGCCTCAATTTGATTATTGGAAGGCCGGTTACGATTAACAGTGGATTTGATTATATTAATACTCAGATTAATAGTGTCTTTAATATATGGTTAATGGTTTTCTTTGCCGCTGACGATGTTGTATATATACCAGTATTTTAATCAGATTTGGTGATGATGCGTGTGTTGACTCTTCATTAAAGCGTTGGTTCTCGCATATTTGTGGTTTCTTGACTTGGGATTTGGATCAGATTTAATATGGCTTGGGCTATAATGAATAATTACATATATCTACATACATACATTATTTGCAACGCATCTAAATCTTTGTATAGTATTAAATATTATCCATATTTCACTTATTTAGTTGAACATTCTGGAAGGTATATGAGGTATTCTTCCAACTAATAAGGTAGATCATTGTGATGCAGCCCATGTTATGTATAATGTATGGTGTACTTTGAAGTGGATAAGGTAACGTTTACAGACATCTCAGCTGTTCATATTGAAGAAACGACAAGCTTTTGTCTACATTCTGAGTAGAATAATGAATCAAGACGTGAGTATTACTAAATTGAAATTATGGCCTCAAAAGTCCTCATAGTCAACCATCATATGCTTAAACACACCATAAATATTGAGATCATATGGAATTATGATGTAGAAGAAGATATAGGGATGAATTTTTATTCATTATAAATTGGGTATCTACATAGTATAGTTCCCTCAAAGGATTTTTTTCTCTACTTAACAACCTATAATACATGCAACTTTGGTAATGCGGAAAATATAAATATTGGTTTTATTTGGTTGTACAATTATTCCAATCACCATGTTAATATACTGGTGCTTTCTATATAGCCATTGGTAGAGCCACTTGGTCCATTCTTCAGCTGAATTTCTGTTTATGTTTGTTCCTATTGTGTTACAATATATATCTAGATTTTTGTTTCCCATTAAGTGATATGTTACAAATTATTACCCTTATTTTTATGTGAACTAGGTAGGCTAATGTCGCTATGGTGCAGGCCCAACGGTAATTCGTCAATCTCATACGTCTAAGAACCCTGGGAGGTGGTTCTACAAGTGTCCCATTAGAGGTAACCACGAAGGGCACTTCATATTGTGGGATGCATACCACAGAGTGTCTTGGCAGAAATTGTGTGGAAATTTTGGACCCAAGACATCAGGATCAGATTCTTTCATCCTTATTGAGCAACGCCGTTCTTTACCAACTCCTGTAGACAGAACTAGCCATGAAAGTGGTAATGTTGAGCACACTGATAGAGGTTTAAGTTCCCTTACAGGTCCATCAATGCAATCCCCTGTATAGATTAGTTATAACACATTTAAAGTCGCCTCACCCTCTAAGATTAGGAGTTTATTTCTGTTGTGTGGATGTCTTGGTTGTGGTATTATTTTGATTGTTGCCTGTCTAAACTTGTTCATGGGTTTGATGATTGGCAAATTGGTGTTGTAGGGACAATAGTTAGTGCCTAATATTATCTTTTGTATAAATTTGTACTCTTTAAATATAAGGGTCGACCTACTACGTATGAATATTGGTCAACTTTTGTAGCTCGTAGCCCTCAAATTTGGTTGAATATTCCTATTTTATGTTCAGTTGTGTAGTATATGTAATTGTAAAATTGGCCAACAGATTTGATTAAGGAGCACATGGGTACCTTGTTATTACTTCACAAATCATCTTCCACATCTATAGTCACTTTGCATATGAGGTATTTGAATGCTCAAAGGCCATGCTACATGTTTGTAAATAATTATGAACTTGGATGCGGCTGTGACAATATGTCCCTAGCATTTGCAATTCAGCAGATATTCGATCAACTTTGGTGTGTAATTGACAAGTCTTTTGGGAAAAATAGTGCCTTGAATATAACTTTTTTTCATGCATTAGTTCAGTCCATAGGTCACTAAGGCACCTTACAGTTAAAGATTATTACTTCTGTATACAAATTTATCAAGCTTTTTCCTTTTTTTATCCTATTCCCTTCTGCGAACAAGCAAATCATGAATTGCATATCCACTTTCAAATTGTACTAAATGAGTTCACCAATTACCGTCACCTCGATTCACGGATGGCTTGTACAACCACAACTTATTTAAAACCATTCAATGTATTAGGATGGAACTCCTCCCATTATTTCGAATACAAGAGTTTGCAAACGAACTTTGGCTAAGACACGAAAGCTTACCCTTCAACTAATGGCCCCAAAAAATCCTCGATTTCAATCACAAATTCTACATTTGCCACCATGGGTTGAAGATATCAACAAAGAGTTTATTCACCATCTAGCCCAATATGCTTGATTAGATGAAAGATCAATTTGTCACTTTGATGTTGATGTCATTAATTCAAGCATCGACTTTGTCAATGCTAAGTTCGGTACTTCTTTATCCTACAAAGATGCGATCACTCATTTCAAGTACCTTCAACAGAGACACATAGTCTTTGGGTATTTAATTTCACTTGACCTGGTGATATATGATGAGAGCGTTAATGTCGTCAGGACGAAACCATATATTTGGAACTATATTTCCATGGCAAGTGTTATATTGATATTAGTGTATCAGTTGGTTATCCTATTTTATGCTATTTTCATGTTAGATTATTGTGTATTTTGTAGAAATATCCAATGTCGGAAGCCTACATGATGGAAGAAGAGGCTCAGTGGCACAAAATGTGTGAGATTTTTATCCCTTCTAAGCCCATCGATGTATTTGGAGAAAAAGATGTGATACTAATTTCTGATGACAGTATTGCAGTGCCTAACATCTTCTTACAAACAACGTTAACATGGTATAAGGGTCCACGTTGGGAATGGAAATGTCTTCGTTGGACACTAATTTCTGAAATAACCTTAGAAGAATATATGGGCATGAAGATGGAAGCTAGGAGTTGATAAACTACATGACTCCTAAACCCGTTTATCCCACCCTTGCCTGATTTCTACAATAATAGTTGGACTAGAGGTGATGATGGTGAGTTTTTTTGGCATTATGAACCCCTCCCCAAGCAATGGGCCAGCAAGCTCAAACGCATCTACTAGTTAGGCTCCTTACCGTCACGGAAAGTATTGATGTTTTTGAAATTACATTATGTGTAAAATTTTAGACTACCTCTTACTTGTTCTCGTGTGTTGTTATGTGTAAAATAAGTGGTATGTGGCGCTATCGTTTTGAGCGTACCATTTGTCGCTGTTGTTGCAATTTAGCATCATGTTTAATTATTGTGGCTTTGTGAAGATGTTAGTTCTGGACAATTAAGCTATAATAATTAAGTGTTAATTGTCCCTTTTCAGAATATATTTAAGCATAATTTAACTTTATCCATTATTACTTAATTATTTGAGTTTCATTTTTAATTACTTGAAGCTGTTGCATGGTTTCGGAGACAAAGTACTAATGAGTTATTGATATTGTGATAAAATGAAGTTTGTGCCTACGGCGTGAAGTATGGGTACATTTGGACGTACATTTAAGTGATGCAGTTAATTACGATGTAGTTAGATGAACTTTAATTTTTTCTTTTTCTTTTTTTAAATTGTTTTCCATATAATTTTGTGCTTTGTGTGATGCTTAGAGGATACTTCAACTATCCCGTGCTTTTCTGTACAAGTTTTCAAGATCTGCCCTCTGTAATTGCATTTGTTGTTTTGGTTAAAGTTGAGAATAAGTAGCACAATTCCATTTGTGTCATCTTTTATTTACCAAAACAAAAGAGGAAGAAGTACTGAAAATAATGTCTAGGTGGTAAGAAATACTTGGCTTATCCCAATGTACTCTACAACATATGATTCACTCAAAGTTATCAGTTCACTTGCCAAACCTTCTTTCACTACAAAATATTGCGTACTAATTTCTAACCTAATAAAGGAATTATGTAAGCAAACCAAAAACATTAAACATGTGATAATGAAGGAAATTGATACTACTAATCCCTTAAGCAATAACTTAATGATATAAGCACCATATAAAGCAACTCAACACCACCAATGTTACGCACCAAATAGAAACTAATAAACCATTCTGGGCACAGTATGATCAATGCAAATAGAAATCATTAGATTATAAAGTTCCAAACCACACCAGAAAATATGTTATAAGCAGGATTCTTCCTAAGCATTTTGAAGTCATTGCAATACCAACTAGATTGACATAATGTAAGCCATATTAATAATTTATACACATTAGATTTTGAAAATAGATATTGGGCTATGAAGAGTGAAGCTATCAACGATACAAAAACAAAATCTAGAGCAGAAACATAAATAGACGATGACATCAGAACATAAACATCCACATACAGACTTGTTTGCTGCAGCCTAATGCATCAGTTGCTATTTGCATGCTAACCCATTGTATTCATGCCCACAAAATGCAATGTTAACCTAGAGAATGCAGCTTAGAACAAGTTAGACTCGAAGCTTAATCAACATAGCAACATTACACATTAATAGTAATAGCTGTTCATAATCAGATAGATTACTGCATTTTCATGGCCATTCTTACCTGATAACGCCAACATATATTTGACCTATAATCATGACATATATGCAAATTGAAATCACAAATTGACAGCTTGTAGATTAAACGGTTGCACAAGTACCAAAAAGAAAGGCAATACTCACAAACATCTTCACTGTCGCCTAGAATAGGTTCAAAGTCTACTATTTAGAATAAGACAGACAAAACGTGCCTTCATCCCTTTGGTCATTCCCCAGAAGCCATCCATGTCGAGTTTATTGTGGCACAAATGATGAGTCACCAAGATTTGATCATCAAATAATAGGTCAGGTATTTCACTAAGTTCTTTGAACAGGGGCTGTCCTCAATGATGAGTCCAAATCAGTTTGTGGCCTAGTCGTCTAACATAACTTCTTAGCTATTGTCCCTATCATTGTCTTGGTTTCCATAATCAAAGTTTCCATCATCTTCTCTAAATTATCTATGCCTAGATTGATCCTTTTACGCTTTCTAGAAGATGAGGCCTTCTTCTTTGAACTACTCTCCTAAGGTGGTGTCATGAAGATAACATCAGTATCAGCATGGAGTACAGGAGTTCCCTTTGGTGGTGTATCCTCATTTTCAGCTAACTTCTCACAAGTGTTAACTTGGGAACCAAGCAATAACTCTTGAACGATGTCAGCAACATCAAATGCATGATCACCATTGGCATTCTTGTTGCAAAATATCTCTACCTAACTACTGTACCACGGGTGTAGCTTGTCTGTCAGCTTTGTGGCATTAGGTTGGACCTTTCACAATTGAATTCGATTGTCATCTCAGTGACACCAACAGAGAAATGCTTAGGGCAGAATTGAAATATAATTTTTACCTTGACATAGTCTAACCAACATGATTCAAACTCAACAATAATCATATGGGTGCTAGGGACCATTGTAGCATCTCTTCCTCTACCAGAACTGATAATACCCCTTAATATCGAATAGGTTTTTTTCCACACCTGAAGCTTCAATTTAATAAGCTTCACGAGGATTGCATTCTTGGGGAACTTTTCACGCAACATGGACTCCAGCTATAACATAGAGCCACCAGCTATAACATAGAGCCACCCTTGAAGGACCCATCACAATGCTATCCCTCAGCCCGCAAGCTCTTTAGTGCATGGATAAAGGCCTCCTCCTGAGGCATCCAAAAATGACATGGGACAGACATTCCTTTTAATGACCTGTCAGTGCTTTGTGATGAGCAACAAGATTGTGCCGTCAATTGTATGAAGATAAGTTAAAGTAATCAGTAGTGAAAAAATTTATAATGTGACATCAACATATTAAGAATCAATTCAATTGAAGGATGGATAATCAAATGAAACACAAGAGAAAATGATTTGATGGACACATATCATGCAAATTGTAAAGTAATGTGATATGTAAGATTAGTACTAACACAACATCAAATAGATGTATCAAAATATGTCGTCTAGCACATAAGTAAGTATTCACACAAAAAGGCATATTCAACATACATATTTTGTAGTATACTAGTTAACTGTACAAGCTAAAATGAAAGTTTAACCAAGTATTTGATCAATATTTTGAGCAACAGTACAATTAAACACTGGAATATAACTTATCCTTCTGGCCCCTCTCCATGAAGCATACGTATTAGCAACCAAAGTATCACGCCAATTGCTCCATTCTGATTACTCTCGATGCTCTCAATGTAGTCAACCTCTACTAGTTGACTTGCCTTTTCAGCATCAAAGATTGTATTCACCAAAGGGTCAACCATTATTTGCTGCCGAATATAATTGTGCAAAAGTACACATGCGAGAATTATCATGTTCTATTCTCTGATCGGGTAGAAAGTAGTAGACCTCATGACCGCCCATCACCCCTTCAGAAGTCTAAACGCCCTCTCAATAATATTCCTTGCCTTTGCATGCTTCATGTTGAAATACTCACATGTATTTTGAGGTGCAAGCGTTTCTTCACTCCATTCATTAAGGTGGTACTGCACTCCACAATATGGAGTCAAAAAGCCTTCTGAGTTTGCATAGCCAATATCACATAAGTAATAATTTCCTACATGAGTATGAATAAAAGTATTAAATGGCTAGTGCTATGAATTCACACAAAAAATGGTGAAACTGTATTGGGGCTACAAGAAAGATTCGCATACCAACAGGCACTCAGAGGCCATTATGTTTGTTAATCGCTGCATGTCATACCCAACTGTTCGCAGCGGAACCCTCCTAGCCTACAATGACATAGGTGAAGTTCATTTAGCGGTTGCATACACCTAACGCATTTACTGCAATGTCATCCTTTTGGCTTTTGTAGCGAGTTTTCTCAGTACATGGTACAGATACCTATATGTACGTGCCGTCAAGTGCCCCCAGACAACCCTAAAAAAGAAGAATGTGATGTTTGGAGATGGAAAAAAAATCACAAAAATTATGCTTAACAAAAATTACAACAGGATATAAAAAACTGACCTTAAAGCATCGCCAAGTGTCATTAGTACAATCATCGTCCACAGGTTGCAGAAGTGGACTAATTTGGACAATTGCGCTTAGGTATTGCTTGAAATATTTGCTGATAGTTTGGTCCGATATCTTAAAATTATGCTTAACAATCCTATTCTTCTTATGATGAGCTAGAATAGATAGGAAAGTTGCTACCTTCTTAGGTATGCCAACAAGTTTCTTAGATTGAAGCCTACCAACATACTCCAATAAATAGCACAGCTTCCAAAAGTCACTTCTATCCATACGGAGATTATCTATACACGCCACATCACTATCCTCTACAAGTTTTTTCAAGTGTTTCAATTGATCAGAAATTTTACTAATCACGCTCCAACCCCTAACCCTACTACATCTATTGTGACATGTCTGAACATGTATAATGTATGCTTGATAAATCAAGTATATGTAAAGAATTCATCGTAAAAAAAAGAAATAAATCCACAGCAGTGTATGAATGTTCGTATCGCGGTCCATATCAATGTCCTACAAAAAAATCTAGAATGATGTGTGTAAGCAAGTGATAAAGCCAATGTCAATTGCACAAAGTCTTATGCAATCGAACAAATGTTTGGAGTGGTGCATCACGTATGGGAGACATATGCTTCGAAATACAATCCTAATCTTTAATAAGCATATATAGGTTCTAAATTACTAAATTATAGAAAATGTGGTAGACTTTCAGATTATGTGGGATGGGACCTTGTGGGTTGCAGATTGTGCAAGCGAAATCAGAATAGCATAAGCTATCTTAAACCAAAATAAAGGAATAAACAAAACCAACCAATAGTACTAGCACAAACATATTTGTTAGGCAAATTAAAATGAAAGTTGGCTACTGAACTAGAAAATAGAAACAAACACCATTTTCTAAATGGCAGCAGCAACCAAGCTATAAACAACTAAATAATGTGACATTTGCCAGCAGGTGATTTTGTAAAACAAAGTTAATCACATAGTATGCCATTTGAACCACTAGTCCCATTCAATTAAGTAAAACAAAGTGCCCAGCAGGTGACTATGTAAATGCAGTAAAATGCCCATGCCACTAATATTTTGGGATTCAAAGTCTTAAGTACAATAAAAAGCAAAAAAGTTTGAATAAAATAAAAAAAGAACAACATTGTGTGACTCAAACAGGAATCAAACTTGTGATGGGGTTATTTAATTAGTAATTGTTGTCCAGAATCGATACCTGGTTCACAATCACATACAGAGTGAGAATGAGGGTTTTTTCCCGTGTAATCTGTTTCATTGAATGGTGAAATGAAAACTAAAAAAATAAGTATTTTTGGGTTAAACAATGGGTAACCATTATAAACAAAAAGCTATTAAAAATTACGATTCTTAATCCACACCTACAAACAGCCATGAAACGCAGCAGCAAATGTAGCAATCTTGTGTCTTATATATTGCCCCATGTGTTTAGGCTTCAGAAGCTCTGAGAGTTGCCTGCGATTATTCAAGGAGAAAATAACGCAAGCTCTATAAAAAAAAAAAAAAACAAAAACAAATTATTAATAATAAAGGGTTAGGGCTTGAAGAAAGGGCAATGGAAAAACATAAGATTGACAACGGAGGTAACACCGTGAATAAGCAACACGCCACTGTAGTATGGGAGTTTCCAATTGAGTAGGGCGACAAATTTCTTCAATTGTCTTGTTTACAAATTGGGTTGCTCAAATTTGGGTTTGATTTTGGGCGTGTGTGGGTGCTAGCAAGTGTTGATGGGAAAATTTGTAGTGTTAGTTGATGGGCAAATTTGTCTTCTACTTTGGACGTTGTACCGTGAACGAGGGTGCGATTCTTTTGTCGCACCTTCCAAGACACGATTTCAATCACACCTAAATCACTCAACAGTAACAGCACGTGGCAAATTTCGGACCGGCATACATGTTGAATACCACAAATTAGACAAGCAACTAGCCTCTATTGCCTGTACCAATTGAGGCTATAAGCCTGAATCCAACAACCCCTTGAAGGATTAGATGATGGATGTGAAGACATATTTTATATTATAATATGCTTTTTAAATTACATAATATGATTTTAGTATCCCTTTTCTTTTTCTTTTCTTTATCAATTTCTCTTCCTTACTCTTTCCCCTCATTCTTCTTTGAACTTTGCCGATTTCTCCTCTCCAAATATATTCAACTTTTCTTTCTCAGATTCTTTTTGCCTTCTCTGTTATACTCTTTCCAAATTTCTTGTTTTATTTTCCATTCAATCACTCCCCAACAGTCTTTCACCATCATGACCACCATCGCCGCCCACCATTTCCCCCATCGTAGGACCACATGGGCCCACTTCTTCAATTTGCACGGCGGTAACTGTACTGCTACTTAAGCTTAGCAACCTCCGCTGGCTTTGCAGTTTGCCACCACAATCTTTTTTTTTCCTTTGTGGTCGAACCTGACTTCATCTTGGAGAAAATTTCACAAAAATCGATAAATCTCGGACATTGGGAAGAAGGTATAGACTACGGAGTGCATACAAGGACATGAATGTAATTTAATTTCCTACTTTAGGGGCAACTCTAATCTTTTCTTTAACTAAAAAATGGTGGGCTGGAAGGACTATTAAATCACGCTCTCTTGGCCTTGATAAGTTGTCAATTTCGTACTGGGCCAAGTCTTTATCCACGGGCCGCAATCTTTGAAAGTCAATAATGGACTAGGACCAATAAATTTGTATAACTAGGGTTGTTAATGGATGGAATTTTAATCTCAATTTAATATGAATTTAATTTAAATTTTAAAATTTTTATTCGATTAAAATATTCGATGAATCAAATCTGATTATAAATATTCGAAATTCAAAATAAGTGGATTGGATATGAAATTAAGCAATTCGATCCGTTAAAGATCCGAATCTGAATTTTAATATTTTTTATTAAATTAATACTTTTGTATATAATATTAATAAATAAATTGAAATAAAATTTATATATTATATTAACATAATATCTACATTACTGTCTATATTATATTATTAATATTAAGTTTTTAACCTAAAAACAAGTGGGATATTAATAATATGTCAAATATAATAACATATAATAATTCATTTATGCATTAATATAATGTGAAATAGAAATTTAATATTTAAATATTTAACTTTTAAACTAATATATAGTAAAAAATTATTAATAATTCAAATATGACATATATTTACTTTACAAATGTAATATTTTTATAAAATTCAAAAAAAAAAAAAGAAAGAAAAAAAAATCTGGTTGATTTTTTAATCGGATCTTAAATATCCATCGAATTCGAATATGGTACTAACTAATAGAAATTTTATAGAATTTTGGGTTGAATTTAGATATAAATTTTGATAATCATCTTCAAATTAGGATATGACAGATTCGATCCGTTGACACCCTATGTATATCTTACCTAATCAAATAAAGTAAAAAAGCCCTTAATGATTATGCGTTGCTATCTAGTGATTAATTACACTGAATTATTCTTTTTCACTGATCTTTATGACAATATATTATATTCAAATTTTAGATTCCAAGACATGCATATTTGTTCATATATGCAATTAATAATTCTGGAAAAATTATAAAAATAAATTGTAAATTATAAATTCAGTTATTTTGAAAAATTATAATAGGTCGGCCTCCTTTTCAAAAGACTTTTAGGAATGTTAAAAATTCATTAATTTTGAAAAATTATGATCGGCAGCCTCCTTCTCAAAAGACTTCTGGGAATGTTTTCTATGTGGGAACTGTGGGGTATATCGGGTGTATACATTTATATATTTGGGATAGTAAAATTGTGGAAGATGACGTCTTATTTATTTCTATTCTGAGAGTTGTACATGAGAATCTGTAACAAGTGAGTCCTAAGATTTGGTTTAGTTGGATAAATTACTAAGGACCTTTATTTATATAATAATAAAAATTGTAATTAAAATCTTTTCACCCCTAAACTGCCAGACCCAAAGTCAAGCATATTGTGTGGAAAATGATTGAAACAAACGAAAAGCTCTCCCTCTTGATTACATTTAATCAATTTCCTGTTCTTTAGAATGAAGCTAAAATCTTTAGCAAAAGGGATAAATGGTGAGAGCTAGTTTGGACGAGGCTTTATTAATGAAAAATTCTATGGTTGTGAATTGTGACTTAAGTAAAGAAAAGAGTAGTATCAATAACATAATTACTGTGAATTTTTTAAGTACAATAAATCATAGAATTACATTGAATTTTTCGTTGAACTTTTAAGCTCTTCTCTTTGATTTACATTTAAATAGTTACCTCTTCGTTGGAATGAACATGTAATATTCCTTGTAAAAGAGATATATGGTGAAACTAGTTTGGATGAGGCTTTATTAATTAAAAATTCTTTGGACTATGATTAAGCAACAAAAAATAAAAATAAAAATAAAAATATTATCGGCAACATAATTAATATAAATTTTTAAGATTGATAAATCATTGAATTACATTCATTCACTCTTTGTATTCAACCCATCTTAAATAAGGCTGATTTTGGAAATGCAAGGTGAATCCATGGCTCAATCGAGAGAGAAGAAAACTCAATAGCTCAAAATTTTATTCTAGGAAGTTCAAGAGAATGAATCGAGATTCTATTTATAGTTAATCCAATCATTGATGCACAATTGATTAACCTAACTACCAGAAAATACAACTAACAAAATTAATTAGTTGACTTGGCATGTGGGGCACAAGTAAATGTTGACGAACAATTACTACAGCCCCACTCAAGTTGGCGATTGACGAGAACCCACCAAGCCCAACTTGGATAACAAGAAATCAAATTGAGGTCATGTGAGAGGCTTCGTAAAGACATCTATGAGTTGATCTTTGGTGGGGACATGGTGCGCGGCGATGAAACCAAGCTTCAATTGATTTCGTACGATATGGCAATCGATTTCCAGATGTTTGGTGTGCTCATGAAACACCGGATTGGCAACACTGAGAAGGGCAGCTTTATTGTTGCAGCCTAGTAAGATCGGCAGACAGGTAGGAACTTCAAAATCCTTTAGTATGTAAGACAACCATTCTATTTCACAAACTGTACAAGCCATGCTGCGGTATTTGGCTTCGGCCGAGGATCTAGACATAGTTGTTTGCTTCTTTTTCTCCACGAAATAAGTGATGGACCTAAGAATACACAGAAACCACTCAAGGATTGTCCGGTATCACGACATGCTGCCTAGTCGACGTCACACT
Organism: Jacaranda copaia; assembly: GCA_014898725.1. NCBI lineage: Eukaryota > Viridiplantae > Streptophyta > Magnoliopsida > Lamiales > Bignoniaceae > Jacaranda > Jacaranda copaia. The sequence continues at coordinate 1,759,568 of JACGDI010005219.1, read as the reverse complement.
AAGCATAAGCTTTTGATCATTGTGAGAAGCAAAAAATAATCCTCTATATGGATGATGCTTGAGGTAATGCAACAGATGGATAGCTACATTCCAGTGTGATTGCCCAGGGGAGTTGACAAATTGACCAAGTTGTTCCACGGCGTATGTGATATTGTGATGTCCGGGAGACTCAAATTCAGATACAAAAGCCTCCGCATTAACCTGTTGTACCTGTCTGGTTCTGGGAATAGGTGTTTACCTTCTGAATTGAGAGTGTACCCTTTTGGTAAGGGGGTTTTGGCTGGCTTAGCTTCAGGAAGCCTAGCATCTATCAAAATGTCCGCAACATATTTTCGTTGATTTAAGTAGATTCTTTGAGTTGTTCTTGTAATCTCAATGCCCAGAAAATACTTGGCTTGCCCCAAATTCTTAATCGTGAATTTTCTATCCGGGTAGACTTTGATTGCTTTAATCTTTTCCTTAATATTCCCTATGATTAAAACATCATCTACACATACCACTAAAACCGTAAAGTTGTCCTTTGTGGTTCTAGTGAAGAGGCAGTAGTCATGTTGGACTATTGAAAACCATAGTTCTCCAGCTGCAAACATAATTCATTAGTCCACTCTCTGGAAGCCTGTTTGAGCCCATATAATGACTTGATCAGTCTACAAATTGGGCACTTACTTGCCTTGTCATATCCTTCAGGTGGTGTCAAATAGACCTCTTTATGAAGGTGCCCATGTAAGCAAGCATTATTGATATCAAGCTGGTGGGTTGGCCATTCCTTTACATTAGCTATTGCCATCAAAAACCTCACTGTAACTATTTTAGCCACCGGTGAGGAGTCAAAATAGTCTATATCTGCAGTTTGATTGTACCCCTTGGCCACCAACCTAGCCTTGTATCTATCCACTAAACCATCTGGCTGATAATTGATTTTGTAAACCCACTTGGAACCAATGGCCCTTTTTACAGGTGGCAGAGAGGTCAGTCTCCAAGTTTTATTCTTTTTTTCAAGGGCCTTTAACTCTTCTTCCCTAGCCCTTATCCACTTTGGATCAGCACATGCTTGTTTGTAAGAGCCACGTTTATAGTTTATTGATATATTTGCACCCAATCACTGTGTTGATTGTGTGTATTATTAGGAACTAAACATGAGAGACTTTAGGTAAGGTACAGGTACTGCAGCTACTGGTTCAGTGTTTGCAATGGGTAGGGCATTGAGAATGACACTGGAAACAGTCTTTCAACCATGTGGGCTTATGTTTAAGTCTACTACCTCTCCTGGTGAGTGGAGAGTGATCAGTGAGAGTTGTGGGGGAAATAGTTTTAGATTGATGGATTGAGATTGTGGGAGGATTGTCAAGGGATTGATTGATTGAAGACTCGAGTTGTGAAAATATGTCGTTATCTGGGCATGGAATTGGTAGTAGAGTGGTGTTTTTTCAAGGTTAGACTTATAGGGGAGCACATCTTCATGGAATGTGACATCTCTTAAGTCTTTGTTATGCAAGATCATAGGTCTTCTAAGCCTTTTGGCCTGGGCTATATCCAAGGAAGATGTACGTCATGGCTCTAGGTTCAAGTTTATCCTTGTGAGGGAGGGTGTTTGTGGCATAACAATGGCAACCAAAACACTTTAAAGTTTCATAGGAAGGCTTCTTTCTATAGAGGTTTTCATATGGAGTTCTCTAATCCAACAGAGGGGTAGGCAGCTTGTTTATAATATGAGTGGCCATTAAGTTGATTCACGCCAAAATTTCCTTGGTAAGTTGGCTTGAAAAGTCAAGGCTCTAGCTATCTGAAGAATATGTTTGTGTTCCCTCTCAATAGTACCACTATGTTAAGGGGTATGAGGACATGTTCTTTGGTGGATAATTCCTTTATCAGAAAATAGAAGTTGGCATGTTTGGTTGGTGAATTCTAGATCGTTATCTGACCTTAGTGTTTTGACCATTACATTGAATTGAGTTTTGTGGATTTTGCTAAAATCATCCACAATGGTGAGGAAGTAATGCGCCCGTGACAAGGAGGTTTGGTCGTATGCTCCCCAAAGGTCAACAGGAATGAAGCTCAAATACTTCACTGGACTTGGTTCGGCTGATTGACTGATTGACTTCATTGCTCCTGGCTCCAACAAATTAAGAGTGCTAAAAGTGACGTGTAGCGATAATTAGTATACCGGTGTGTGCATTTTATTTCATGTGACTAAAACACAAACAATATTTTTTAATATCTTAAAAAAATATTATTCTATAACATACAGGGGGATATTTAACTAAAGATCCTAAATTTGAAAATAATCATATTTGAATAAGTTTTAAAGTATGAAGATTCTTGATTTTAATTTATAAATTGTACATAATTTTAAAATGATACAATTTTAAAAAATAAATAATGTAAGAAAAAATAGAACAAAATATTTTTATTCGATACAATAATTAAAATAAGTGAACTAGATTTTTAAAATATAATTTTTTTATGTGGAATCATAATTATAATTCTCATGGAATTTGAATTTTTAAAAATATTAGTTATTTGTTGAAAGTGTAAATTTATAAATTTTTAGTATTTCAACTATAAAAATAACTTGTATTGCATTATTGCTTAGTCGCCAGTTTAATACATGCTTTGAAACAAGCAATATTTTAGAAATTAAATACTTTTTAATACTTGATATAACTCTAACAAGTAAAATTGATTTTTGATTTATTTTAATGAAGTTGTTATATCGCTTTTAAAATTACCAGTTAAATGAAACATGTTATTTAATTATTATAAAACTCAATATATAATAATTTATCAATTTCTATGCACTCTTAATTAGGGTTGTTAATGGAGCGAATTTTATTCTAAATTCAATTTAATAATTTAGGATATTTAATTGATAAAAGATTCGGTGGATATGATCCGATTAAAAAAATTTATAATTCAAAATAAATGGAGCGAGTATGGATTTGACTCGATCTGATCCATTAATAATATGAATCCGAATATATATAGTATTATATGTACATATAGTATTATATCTATACGTAGGGTTCTATAGCAACGCCAAATCGAATTTTTGGATGAAAAAAGTAATGAGTTTCTATGCAATATATTCAATCAGTTGATTTTCATATAAAATGTTAGATTTGAATGCTATCTATATCATAATTGCATAACTTGTTTTTCTATTTTTATAACAAAAAATAATGTAGGAAAAATAATGAGTAGGAGTTGAATATTGTAATATAGAAGAATGCAATGCAAATCTCGATTTGATCAAAATGAGTTTTTTTTCTTATAAAACTTTAAGTTTATAATTAATTAACTAAAAAATCAAGTATACATGTATTTATATTGCAAATAAGTACAATTATCAGCAATATAACCTAAAATATATTGATATGATAAATGAATATGTTAAGTTATATTCTTTTATTGCTTTTATATGATAAATAGATTTAAAAATTTATTCATTAATATGTTGTGTGTATGTCTTTTTAAGGATGAATGTTTTGGATTTAGATTCTACTAATTTTTTAGAAAAATAACAAATATATTATTTTTGAGAGTATTCGGATTTGAATCTTTTTTTGGATATTCGATTTTTATATGGATTCGAATATGATTATAACAGTTAAGATCTCATAAGATCTTGTGTTAGATTCGAAGATGACATATTGCTGTTGGATTCAAATTGAAATTTGGATCCAGTATGATTTGATTCGAATCCAACCCATTGACAGCCCTACTCTTAATAAGCAATGAATTTACAAACAATTTAATTTGTCAGTTTCAGTGAAACTTTCTTAATATAACACTATTACACCAAAATATTAGTATTTCCCTACAAAAAATTCTATTATGAAATTTTTGTTAGAAAAATAAAATAAATATTGAAATGCACCAATAGATATACTAAAAATATAAATAGTAATGTGACAGGCTATTTAAGTGGTTATCCATCAATATTTTGAAAATTTTAATTATGTTAACCATATATTTATATTCCCTGTAAAATTCTACTTTTGATGATAGAAAATGAATTTTCTTTTATTTTGTTATTGAAAAACAATGTGTCACATTTTTGCTATTTTTTTATCAATGGATCAACTTGTATTATCTTCACATTTATATGTATGAGATTTGAAGTTCAAATTCTAATGAATTTTTAATGTGTACAAGCATGTGTAACACTACCCAAAAAAAAAAAAAGAGCTATATATGCACTCAAAAGGGTTGGAAGAGAAATGTGTTACTACATTTCATCTTAAACGATAGTTACCATAAGCGTAGTAACCTATGGTGTAGTAAGAGATTTATACTACACTTACAAGTGTAAAATTATGCATTATTTATGCAACACTTCCAAGTGTAGTAAGATAAATTTCATACACACTTTTGTTTGTTAGGAAAATTTGAAAAGTTAGTTACAAATTTTCTTTAAACCACACTACAAAAGTGTAGTAATACCCACCATCTATAATACACTTTTAAGTGTAGCAACACATATTTTTAACTACATTTCTGTGTGCCACCCAAGATTTAATTTATTATAAAAACTCTCTTATACACATAAAATTGTTATAACAAACAAATTTCCCTACACTCTTGGATAGTAGTATGATAATGATTTATTTTTTTTCCTTTTAAATACGAAAATATATTTATTACATGAATCAACTTTTTTAAATGTATATAAATAATATTACTAAAATCTTTCTATAGCTATATACTAATTCCATCATCATATATTAAACATATCAACAATTAATAAAATAAATAAACTAACATTTGAGAAGAAAGCAAATAGATGCCATACCTTCATCAAATTAATCACTTCCAACATCCAAGTACTAACTTGAACCCCAAAATACCATTATAATATCTTATCAAAATTTATTGAAGCAAAATAGCACATGTATTACCAATATAAGCATAATAACATAATGGTTCGCAAACAAAAAAATTTAGGTACTTGTCTACTACAAAAGATTATCTTCATCTCCTTCAACATCCATCCTAGAGGTATTTTATATCAACCTTCACTTCGTACCACCTACATTAGAAATAACAAACACAAATTCAAGAATGTTTCAAAGAAAATGAAATTCTATAATTAAAAAGATACATCACAATGTAATTTCAAAACAAGGCAACCACTTCACACAACTATAACTAGGTAACATCCGTCATATTGAAAATTTTAATTTGATGCATGACCAATAAATTCAAAAAATGACAAATCTATTATATAAGCTTTAGTAATATTTAATTAATAAAGAGATAATTTGATGCACTATCCCAACATATAAATATATTAGTAAAAAAGCATAAGAAATCTCATTGACAAAATTATATAACTAAACTTATAGTTGGATAATGAGCAAGTACATACCAGGCCAAGCAACATCAATTGCATGGCCAAGCAATAGCTACTCTACTAGCCTCACCAATAGTTTGGAACATCTATAATGATATGATTTGCAAAATTTTATTTATCACTAATTTTATATCTTTAATTTTAATCCATATATAATGAATAATAAAAAAAAAGCTTAAAAGGTAAAACAAAAAACAAAAAAAAAAACATTTTCTTACCTTACCTCATCTTGTCTAACTTGAGCAAAAGATCTTCTTCCTATACTATGATGTATTGTCTTGTACTTTCTACTTTCTTGACCATGAATACTAGCTTTCTGAAATTATAATGAAAATTTTAAAAACAACATTGATAAATATTGATATAAAAAATCACATTATTGCTTATGTCATTCCCTCTTCAAATAGCCAATACATGATAAGCCTCCTCCATTGCTTTTCATTGACTCTTTCATCTCTTTCTTTTACCAAATCTTCAATAGGAAGTGTAGGATCAAAATAATCATACCTCAAGTCAGAATTCCAATTTCTCCACTTAGTGCTGATTAATTGCAATATCTATTCATTTAAGCTAGGAGGATAATCAAACTTTTCCTATGTTCAAATGTTATCATTAAAATAAATTATCCTAGATTCAAATATGATAATTAGATAAACTCAACACATAATGAGATATCATAACACAAAAAGTTCTAAAATTACCTTCAATAAATCTTACATGTCCTGCTTTTTAGTTGTTGGCATTTTACTCCAATGTAAGACATTAATTGGAGTATATGTGTGTGTTCGAGATAGAACACCTAAAAAGCAAACAAATTTTGATTTGTTGCCATCAATAGGTTGCTCATACTTATTGCATCTAACTGGAAGTCTTACACCAGGAGGTAATGCCCAAATCTTAGGCATATAAATAGCTCCTTTCATCTTTTTTCGTTCCTTGCATGCACCTATTACAAAATACACTTGATCCATGATAGAATATAATAATTTTAAGCATAAACACAATATTAATGAAGATAAAATTACCTTGCAACTCACTAATGCATTGATTTACAAATAACTATCATCAAATCAAATTCTTCATTTAATTATCACATAAATGTTACCAAACAAATAAAAAAGAAAAGTAAACTAAACTATGTAAATTAATAGCACATAGATTAACTAAAAATGAAGAGCTTATTGAAGTTGGGCTTGTGGATTGAAGACTTGACGTTGAATATGCCATTCTATTTGGGACCTTTTTAACAATCACTATTGAAATAAAAATGTAATTTTACAATGTACATGATAGCAATAAAGGAAAAAAGAATAAAGATTTACACTATAGAAATTGATATCAACAATAAATTATTCAGTCAACTAAATAAACTATTAAAAGATGAACAAACCACCCAACCTACTAAACAACCTTTATATTGCATATTCTACTTCAATAGATATAAAAGAAGTCATATGCATCAAGAGTTCAAATAAAAATAAAATACATATAATTTTCATAGCTAAGCTCATAAGTAATCAACACAGTAGCACAACAAATTAAGTAGTAGAATGTCTCTCCTTTTGGTGCTTTAATTTATCCATCTCTTTTTTGTGTTTTAACATCTCCACAATTGATGCTATTGGCATATCAACTCTAGTTCTAGCTACACCATCTCTAACCTAAACAACTTCTTCATTACTATAAGATGTTGGAACTCTTTCATGTTCCAATTTGACATCAACCTCAACCTCTTCTATCATGTCATATTGATCTCTTGTTGTTGATTTCATAACAACCTTCCAATTTGGATCTATAGGATCTTCAATATAGAAGACTTGTTGTGCTTGAGATGCAAGTACAAAGGCCTCATCATTACGCTTTACATTTGTAAAGTTTGTCAAGATAAATCCATCTGTATCTTGTTCCAATCACTTGCCTTTTGAAACCCAATCACAATCCAAATAACATAAATTTCTTCTTTTTATATAATCTATCTCGATTATGTCCTTAATAATCCCATAATTGCTTAATTCATTCACAATTGGATTATTATATTTTCTATTAGCAAAACTTAAAGTTATTGCTAAGACCATCAGACCACAATTTTGAGTTTTTCTATTTTCATCACGACCTTTTGTATGAAATCTAAATCTATTAACTATGAACCCTTTATATCTTTTTGCTATCACACTTGGTCCTCTAGCCATCAACTTTAAATCCTTAAAAATAAGATCATCACCATCTAAGTCCATGTTTTCAACCTATGAAAAAATAAAACAAACATAAAATGAATATAACATTGAAGGCTAAATCAAAATATTCATGTTCTAAAGTAGATTTAAGCGACAACTTACATGTTCTTGAAACCAAGATGCAAATGTTTCATTATGAGTACATTGAATTTGATGCTCTAAAGCACAAGGATGTTGGCTAATAACTATTGTCTCATGACAACTATAATTAAACAAGTGTATGAGCTATACTTTACTAAATAAAACAGGCAAACAATATAAATTGACAACTTACTTAATATATTGATCAATGTGTTTGCAATTGAACAACACACATCGATGTGCTTGTGCCAACACTTTGACATTTACTTTAATGATTTCTATCTTCCCAATAGGATGACCTAACATCCAAAAGATATCCAACCTTTCTTTGTAATTCTCATTCTCAACATCATTTCTTCCACTTTGGTTAAATCTTGTCTCTACATCATTTGAAAGTACAAGGAGCAAAATGTCAAACATTCATCTGTAATACACCCCTCAGCTATTGAACCTTCTGGGTGACTCTCATTTCGTACATATGATTTTAAAGTGGACAAATACCTAAGGGATTACAAATTTCCTATTTTAGACTTGAATTTTATCAACTTTAAGTATAAGAAAGAAAAGAAGTAAAAAAAAAAAATTAGTAAGGAAAACGTATAGTACCTCTTAATTGGATAAATCAACAATAATGCACTGGATCTACTAGCCTAGCCTTATTGGCCAAATGAATGCACAGATACACCATAATATCAAAAAAAGTCGGAGGAAAATCCTCTCAAGTTGGCACAATATCTTTGAAATCTCATTTTCTAGTGCAATTAAGTCATGAGGTTGAAAAACTTTAGAACACAAGTCTCGAAAGTACCAATATAATTGAATCAAAGGTTGACACACAAACTTAGGCAATACTTTCCTTAGAGCTAATAGAAGTAGTTGCTTCATTAGAATGTGATTGTCTTGACTTTTTAGACCAAAAAATTTGAGTGCTTTAAGCTTCATTCTTCTAGATATATATTGGAAGAATAACCATCGGGAACCTTTGCTTTTTTTACAACTTTGAAAAAAATATCTTTCTTTTTTATCCATGGCGTATGAAGTAGCAGATAGTACAGATCTATTATATTCTCTTTATTTAGGGTGAAGACTTGGTCTAATGCCCATATCTTATAAGTCCGAACATGCACATAAGTGATCTTTTGATTTTTCCTGTAAATCTAACAAAGTGCCAAAAAGACTATCACACACATTTTTCTCAATATGCATGACTTCAAGATTATGACACACCAAGTTATCTTACCAGTATGGAAGATCAAAAAAGATACTTTTCTTTCTCTAAATGTGATGGTATCACAATTATTCAATTCATCAAGTATCATTGATCTAGTAAATTGAGGAGGAAGGCCCCAAAATTCTTTAGTCCCATTAAAAGAATTAGAATCCTTGTGGAATGGATTATTTTTGGGCAAAAACTAGCGATGACACATATAGCCCTCATTTTTAGAAAAATATAATCGTATAGACCATATGGACTAACATAAAACCCTTTAGTTTGATGACCAGACATGTCAAATTAGTAGGAAAGTCACTAATTGTCCACAATAATATAGCACGCATCTGAAAATTTTCCTTGTGAGTTGCATCATAAGTGCTTATCCCAATATCCCATAGTTCCTTCAACTCTACTATCAAAGGTTGCAAATACACATCAATGTCGTTTCTTTATTAAGTTGGGCTATGAATAAGCAATGATAACGTGAAATAAGGTTTTTTCATGCATATCTAAGGAGGTAAGTTATATGGCAATAACACAATCGGCCATGTGCTATGTTGTGCACTCATTGTTCAAAATAGATTAAATCCATCTGAAGCTAACTGAAGTTTGACATTGCGAGGATCTTTTGCAAATTCAGAATAATAGTAGTCAAAGGTGTGCCACGCTAGAGAATCTACTGGATATCTCATTTTATCATCCTTAGGATGACCCTTAGCATGCTATCTCATAAATGATGTTGTTTTTCGATGACATGAACAACCATTGTAACCTTACTTTTAAAGGAAAATGCCATAAAGTCCTAGTTGCAACATTTTTACCCTTTGTTTTTTTAATCCATCTAAATTGATGACATATTTTGCATTCAGTCCTCTATTGATCTGCACCCTGATACAATATGCAATCATTTTGACATGCATCATATTTTTCATAATCCATGCCTAATTCTTTAATTATCTTCTAAGCTTCATACCAAGATTTTGGTAGTTGCACGCCTTCAGGAAAAGCCTCATTCAACAAATTAATCATCATTGTAAATGATTTATTAGTCCACTTACTGAGGCACTTTATGTTAAGCATTCTATTCAAGAAAGAAAGTTTTGAGATTTTTTTGCAACTAGGGTACAACTCATGTTGAGAATCCTCAAGAAACTTATGGAATTTTGATGCCTCAACATTCGGTTCTTTATCTAAACCACCCATAACACAATCATCATTAGTTATAAGCCCAAAAGTATCATGCAATAATCCTTGGGTGTCATCCTAAACATTCATTATAGTAGGTGCCTGTGTTGATGATACAGTAGAAAATCTAAGCTCACCATGTGCTAGCCAACTTGTGCAATCCTTCATGAAACCATCACAAATTAAGTAATCCTTTACTACTTCTTTGGACTTGCTTAATCTATTCTTACAATTTTTACATGGACATAAAATCATTTCGTTGATTCTATAATGTGAAAATGTAAAATTAAGGAATTTGTCAACTCTCGCTTCATAAGAATTACTTGCCCTTGGCAAATTCATTCAAGTCTTATCCATATCTAAACTAAATATAACCACCAAATGATTGATAACTGGTTCAATTTTAAGAAAATGAAACAGTTACTTGCTAAAAAAAGTAAGAAAAAACAAATTAATTATACATTTAATAACATCATTTTATTAATAAAAATAAAGTAAAAAACTAACAAGTATGTTATTTACATGCAAGAGATTCTAAGTTCTAAAGATCATTTAAAGCATATATGCATATATATAAATAGAGACGAAAATAAGGTAGGGGAATATGGGTGCACTTGGGTTCATATTTAAACACTTAAAAGTATCATTATGTATGATATTATGACACTTTTGGGTATTCAATTAACAAACTTTCAAGACTATAAATGTCCCTAGCGTCTTTTACTAGACACTTAAATGTGTCCCTCTAAAATTCTTGAAAGTGTCGTCACACATAAAGTTGCATCAAAACAGATGTGTAACTATATTTCAATGAATAATCAAAAGTGTCTCAATATACCAATTTAATTATAATATATATCTAAATTCATAGTTGTACCTTATTCCTAAGAAATTGTTTACAATACAAATTTATGCATCAAACAAGATAAAAAGACAAAAAAAAAAAAAAATGAACTAGCTAGAAGTTGCTCCGTATAGTCCAAATGTAAGATCACATTAATAATAAAAATTCAAACCCTAAAAAAAAGGTCCAAGCTATCCATGTTAACAACTTTCAAAATGTTATAAGCTACAACTTTTTTATTTCAAAAATCCAAATTTTCTATTCAAATGAAACATAGAATGTGTTTTAAAACTCATTTTAAAAAACTTCACATGTAGTTCTTTCATCAAACCAAACATCCCATTATTCTTCATCCAATAAAACCTGTTAAAGTCTAACAAATATGGATTTTAAGTTAAATCTAGGCACTCAACAAATAAAATAAAAATTTTGACAAAGGCAAGAAATAATAATTACCAATTTTTGACAAAGGTGGTCTACTGTTTATTCACTTATGGATCAAACTCATGTCTTCCTCTTAATGCTTATAGGTATGCAAGAAAAATTTTCTTAAGACTAAATGAGAAAAGTACTTTGATTTTGATAAATTAGAGGAAAGAAGAAGTCAAACACTACTTGTCGAAAAAAGTCTCTGTACATAGTCCATGCTGTATTATTGCTTGAGTTAGGTTCCAACGTTTGACTTGAGATTAGCAACCTTCAATATGTTCTACATAAGATATTGCTATGAAAGTTCAGCCTTATTCATTTCCTAAGATGCATATATAAAATTAAGAAAATGGTTTTTAAAAATATAAAAAATGATAAACTCAAGTATACAACCACTTATTCATGCATTTATTATCTACATTTTAGCATGCATTCATATAAAAGCTAAGATTGGCAAGTAACCTAAAGTTTTGTTGTTCCATGAAGTATCAATGATAATAGGAATATTCCTCCATCTGCAATACCATAAGAAAGCATGGGATTTTGCC
>JACGDI010005219.1:1708356-1734694 GCA_014898725.1 Jacaranda copaia | reverse complement strand
GCACAGCTGGTTGTAGGAGTAGATGGTAGATGGTTCCAGCTTCACGAACCAATCCAGTGCCATGCCTTGGAAAGTGGTTACTAATATTTTGGCATGGATAAATTCATTGTGGCCGTGCAGTTACATCATATGTTCAAACTGCATCAGGTGCTCGTTGGGGTCGGTGGAGCCATCATACCTTAGGAGAATGATCAAAATTTTGGCGTCCACGACGATTCATTCGTCGATGATCTCCTGAATGAACGATGACCCTTTATCTCGATGAGATCTTTGGGGAGTGTCCATATTTGGTGTTTTATCGGTGTTTCTCCTTGAGATCTCGTCGAGATGTCTGTTCAGCTGCTGCACCTGATGGGAAACCTCTTCCCACTCATCTTGATCTGTCTAGGAGGTAAACCTGATGCATTCATCCTTGTCGCGCTGCGGGGCTCGACTGGGCCGATGCGTCAAATTTGGAGATTCTCTGCAATCCTCGTGGCAGTCACGGTCTGGGCGTTCAACCCTATCGCGCTGCAGGGCTCGATTAGGTCGAATATGATCCTCTAAGTCTGCCACCTCCTCGTGTGGTTCTGGGCGTCTTTTCTCCACTGGTGGATGTTTGGGACTGGCTTCACGCCTAGCAAGTGGTTGTTTGGCTTCATGGTGGGAGGGGCTGTGCTCCTAGGGTATGTTTTTCGACGGTGGTGGCTGTAGAGCTGCGCTGGTGGTGGGGGCAGGTACGGAGGTGTGCCTATTCAGGATAGCAGATAACTGAGCCAATATCTGGGCAAAAATCTGCTCACTAATCATTTGCATCAGCTGGGACATGAGTAGCGTCACCAGTTGTTCCTGGGGGACGCTGGCGCCCGAAATAGTTGTGTGTTGCTGGGGGTTAGGGAGTGGTGGGGAAGTAGACCTCCGGTTCTCCTTCCTCCCAGATGTTACTCTGCGCGCGTTCACTATTTTTTCACTGAAATCTCAAATTTTCCCACAGATGGTGCCAAATGATGCTGCTGAGAGTTGGAGGGTCAAGTACTCCAATTGATTCAAGTTATTTTGAGCTTGAAATCTGCAATCAAGAACACACGTCAACTAGCCGAGAGGCCCCCGGCTAAGGCACTCTGATGCTCAAGTTAGTTTCGATAGATTGGAGAATAGAGATAGTATGTAGTGAATAGTTTAAATGGCATTACCTTGAGCGTGGTGGTACTTGTAGTATTTATAGCCTGCTGTGGGCGTGATTTTACCCGAGTACTTTTATCAGGTGTACTTGACTTTTCCCATGACAGGGGGTTGGGAGTTATTCTTTGTCTAGATCCCGGTACTGTGCTAGGTGGCGCAATCTCCTGTTTTTCTGGATAACTATGCCAGTAGGAGCACGCCCCTGCCAGAGTTGTTGGCAGGATTGTTGGAGTTGTTGGCAGTGGTTACATCAATTGGCAGCGGTCACATCAGCTGCCACGTGTCATTAATGCCGAGGGGTTCGACCTGTCCAACTTATACCCAGAGGTCGATTCATGTCAGTCGGACTTGAATGCTAAAACTTCTGAAGTGGCCCTTAGGTCGATACGGGTTGACCGCAGGGCTTACCAAATGAGGTCGATACAGGTCGACCAGATAGATGTGCCTTTGGTCTTCATAAGCTGTCTCGTCTGAAGCTGAGCCTGTTGGGCCCACTGGATTATCCTGAATCATGTTGGGTCTCATGGGCTGTCTCATTTGAAGTTGGGCCTGTTGTGCCTACTGGATTATCCCATATCACTTTCCATCTAAACTGTAAAAATTTAATTAATTAAATTAAAATAATTAAAAACAACAAGGAAAACACATTTTAAAAATTAAATAAAAAATGCTGTATAAAATGGGATGAAACAACATATTACCTTCACAATTAGGTTGAATTTAGCATCGTCTTATTTTGAAACACAAAAATAATTAGACAGCTAGTTTGCTTATGAAGAGGATATCCTAGAATCTTCAAATATAGAGAAGAAAAAATGAGCATTAGGGCCCAAATTGGGCATATTGAGGTTTAGGATTTTTTGTCATTTGAAAGAGGATTATTTGACAACATTCAATTAAGAAAAAAGGAAAAACTTGTCTTTGATATATAAAGGAGGATAAATTGGTCTCTTGATAAATCTAATTGATATGGGATAGCCCAACAGGCCTAACCTAATAATTTTTTGACCTCAAAGAAGGCCCTTAGGCCCACTTAATATGCACGCCTAATGTTGCTCCTAGAGCTAGCTGGGCCAGAATCACTCGACCATAGTCATCTAGTCAAGCATATAGCCCTCAACCACATCTAACAGGAGGCTTCAAGCCGCTTCATCTGTTCAACCATCTCTCTGGTCGACCGTCCTATTTGTTTGATGATTGTTGACCAGAGTGCTCACTTTGATATTGACTTATATTCTTGTTGCATTTAATATTCTAACAAGTAGCATGCCTCTGCATTAATGGCATGTGACACCCGAAACAGTCTATGCCACCAACTTGGCAAGGAGGCACCTACCCAAAATACTGTTCATCCTGAAAATCAGGAAATGATGCCACTTAGAATAGTATTCGAATTGGAAATGACCAATAACACCCAGGTAAGGACAAGAGCCTTCTATACTTGATAGGGGCATCTTAAACATATCATCCATCAGGAAAGGGCTATAAACATCTCACTGTCAACCACTCTTTAGGTAATGCCAAATATACTATACGCTCTTAATTTTCTACTTGATTATCTTCTTTTGACTAGAATTAACTTAAGCGTTGGAGTGCCTTTACCAGGGGTACCTCGACTAGTTTGACATTTACTATTATTGTAGATCTCAGACTTTGAGAAATATTGTTGTTGGATTATTCGACCTCCTTAGTCGAATTAGCCCAAACACACCTCAATTCACTATAAATGACTTTCAACCTCATCATTTTGGCGTCGTCTATGGGAAACTTTGAGATTGCAACTGAAAAATGGTGAACACACAAAGAGCAGCATCTGAGAAGGAGGATAACATGAGGTCTGCATCTTTGTCTCCTCCTTTGCCCCAGCAAGGTTCACACGCTTTAAGCCCCAGTGCCCCCCAAGAACAAGTTGTGACATTGACTATGCCTTAGTTGATGCAGTTGATAAGCGAGCAAATCTCTGCTCACCCAATTTTCCACTACATTAAACAAGCACACTACCATGCCAACCTTAGTTGAGAGTGTCCCCTCGCAACCGTCGCCACTAGAAAAAAGATCCCCCAGGGATAGCTATAGTTGCCAGGAGTCCAGGCAACTACTAACTAGATGTGAAGCCAGTCCCCGACGTCCCCAAGGAGATAGAGGGTGATTAGAGCTAAGAGAGGAAATTACTGACTCCGTCGATCATCACGTTCAACCTTATTGAGCCTTGTAGCATGATAGGGTTGAACGCTTCAGATGCGACCACCACGAAGAAATGGAAAAATCCACAAACCTTGTAGCATGATAGGGTCAATCGTGTGAGGCCTTATTTTGGTCAAAACGCCACCCAAGCTGATCGAGAGGAGTAGAAAAAAGTTTCTCATCAAGTTCAGTAATTAAACAGACACCTCGATAAGATCTCAAGAAGAAATACTAAGAGAGCACCTAATCTAGAGGGCCCCAAGAGGTCTCGTCGAAAGAGAGGCTCTCTTTTTATCTAAGAGATTATCGACAAGTGCATTATTGTCGATGCAAATGTCCCGACTGAACTGCCTAGATACGATAGCTCAACAGACCCCAATGAGCACTTGATGTAGTTCGAACATATGATGCAGTTGAACAGGCACAATGAGTATATCCATACCAAGATGTTGCTGACAACTTTTCATGGCATCGTGCTTGATTAATTTGTAAAGTTGGACCCCTCATTAATATACTCTTACAACCAGCTTTGTGACAAGTTTTTTCACTAATTCGCCAATTGAAAAAAGGCGAAACTCCCCCATACCTACCTCCATACCATCAAGCAGAATAAGAGAGAGTCCTTTCATGACTTCTTCACGAGGTTCAACACAGAGATCCTCAAAATAGATAATCCAGGATCCGACCTCTAAGGAATCGATCCCAACGTCATCGTGTACTATCTTAATGTTAACCCCTCATACAAACTGAGGACTCAGATCATCGAGGAGGAGGTTAGGAAACTCCTAGTGTAGGTTATATTATAGAAATTTAATATCCTTTTTGGCTTTGTAATATTGTACTCATCTTAAAAAATAAAGGATAATGGCATATGTGTAATGATTTTACAGATTTATATAAAGTATGTCCTAAAGATCTTTACCTTCTGCCTCGAATAGATTTATTAGTAGACTCTACTGCCGGTTGTGAGTTATTGAACATGATGGATGCATTTCAAGGTTACCATCAAATATTCATGGCTCTCGAGGATAGGGATAAAACTTTTTTTGTTATTCCCAATAGGGTATATAGCTTTTTGATTATGCCTTTTAGATTGAAAAATACAAGACCAACTTACCAAAGGCCAGTCAACTTTATGTTGAAAAATGAAATTAGCAAGTCGATGAAGGTGTACGTCGATGATATGATTATAAAGATAGAAAAGGCTCAGGACCATTTGCTCGACCTCAATCATACTTTTGCAATTTTGAGAGCATTTGGTCTAAAGTTGAATTCGAATAAGTGTACGTTTAGGGTCCACAGAGGTAAATTTTTGGGCTACATGATCAGTCAACAAGGTATTGAGGCTAATCCATAGAAAATTTAAGCTGTTCTCAACATCGCTCCTCCTTGAATAGTTAGAGACATGCAAAAACTGGTCGGAAGGATCATCGCCTTAGGCAAATTTATCACAAGATTGGCAGACAAAAGCTTGCCCTTCTTAAAAATTCTCAGGAATGCTAAGAAGTTGGGATTCTAGTGGAGTGAACAATGTTATCAAGCACTAGTTGAGTTGAAGTAGTACCCGTCCTCACCTCCTATGCTTGTAAAACCTGAACTGGGATAAGTACTTTAGATATACTTAGCTATCTCCAAAATATTAATTAGCTCAATTTTGGTCTTGACTAGAGATGACAGCCATCGATTAGTTTATTATTGCAGTAAGTTACTCTAAGGGCTGGAGCATAATTACTTAAAAATTGAGAAATTTGCTTTGGCACTGGTCACCGCAGCTCAAAAGCTGCGTCCATACTTCCAATATCATGTTATTATAGCGTTAACCAACTAGACTTTGAAGCAAATGTTGTTGAAGCCAGGCATATTCTAGAGACTGACTAAATGGGCCATTAAACTAGAAGAATTCAACATTACCTTCTAGTTGAGAACAACCACTAAAGCACAAGTTTTGGTGGACTTCATCATTGAGCGAGTTGACCTGCTGGAGAAAAATTGCAAAGCCCATCTTGTTTGGACTTTGCACATTGATGGATCATCGACCACATCTGGAGAGGGAGTAGGAGTGGCTCTCCGATCCCCAGTAGCAAAGAAATATGGTTTTGTAATAAAATTAGACTATGCAGTCACAAATAATGAGGTAGAGTATGAGGCCCTCATTGCTAGAATGAGGATGGCGCTCAACCAGGGAGTCGAACACTTGGTTATGATTACAAACTCTCAGCTGGTGGCAGAATAGGTTGAATAAAATTTTGAAGCTAAAGATTCCATAATGAGACAATACCTAGCCGAGGTTAGAAAACTATAGTAATCATTCAAAAAGTTCACCTTTAGCCAGGTACCTCAATTGGAGAACAAGCATGCAGATGCCCTATCAAAATTTGCTACCTCGACCAAGGGCACGAGAGACAGAAAAATAACATTTTTGATCGCCGATAGGCCATCAATCGGCTCGTTTGAGAATAATCTAGTTAGAAACATTTAGGAGATAGTTCTTTCTTGGCAAGACCTAATCAAACTCTACTTAAGTCATGGCATAGTCCTTGAGGACAAGAATGAGGCTCGATGCCTTTGAGGATAAACAACTAAGTTTGTGCTTAACGAGCATGGCCAATTGTATAAAAGATCGATCTCTACACACCCCTGAGGTGTTTGGATCTCGACCAGGCTCTCGAAGTATTACAGGACATCCATGTAGGCATGTGTGGCAACCATTCCAGGGGAAGATCCCTTGCACACAAAATAATTAGGTACAGATACTTTTGGCCAACATTATTGAATGACTTAGTGGAGTTTGCTCGAAAGTGTACATCATGCCAGGTCCATTCAAACCTGCCGCATAACTAGCCACGCCTGTGGTCAATGTTCAAATTTCTTAGCCATTCGACCAGTGGAGGATCGACATTTTAGGTTTGCTGTCGAAGTCGATTGGCAAGCAAAAATTCATAATTGTGGAGGTCGAATATTCTACTAAATGGTTCAAAGCTGAGGCTGTTTTGAAGATAACAGATGCTGCCATCAAGAGCTTCATCTAGAAAAACATCATTTGTCGATTTAGCTTACCTAAGGTCCTTATTTCAAATAATAGGACTTAGCTCCAAAGTAGGAGTACTAGAAGTTGGTACGAAGCCTTAGGGATCACCTAATACTTTGCTTCAGTGGTCAATCCTTAATTGAACGGCCAGATGGAGGTAACAAATATAATAATTGTTGACCATTTGAAAGCCAGGATATATGATACTGGCTCGAACTAGGTAGAAGACCTCTTAGGAGTTTATGGACGTATATGACAACTCCCTGAACAGCCACATGTCACATCCCTTACATTGTAAAAGGCATTCATCCCCTTAGAACTCATTCAACACACAGCTCGAGTCATTCACTTTTACCTGCACAGAAACATATTAGAAAGAAAGCTTGATCTTGAGACTATCAATGAGCATAGGTAAGAAGCTTACAATACTGTGTAGGTAAAACGCTTACAATACTGTGCAACACTACAAGTCGAGAATGGCCAAGAACTATAACAAAAGGGTCAAGCCATGCCATTTTAAAGTCAGAGACCTTGTTCTCACAAAGGTGGAAGTCTCTAAAAATGTTGGCAAGCTCAACCCTAAGTGGGAGGGACCTTACACCATGGTAAAAGTATCAAAGCATAATGCCTATAGGCTTACTAATATGGATGGGGATGAACTCCTTCACCCGTGAAACACTATCAACTTGAGGAAATTCTACATCTGAGAATTCCATTGTAATCATCCTCATATTCCGTGATGTGAATAAAGTTTCAGCAATACTACCATCATTGGTTTGCATTATCATAGTCATAACTCCCTTGCATCATTCCAAGATTTAAGTCAACCCCATAATTGATGAATAAGCAGCTTTACGTTGCCACTCAAGATTTAAGTTAATCCCATAGTCGACGAGTAAACAGCTTCTTGCTGCCACTCAAGATTTAAGTCAACCCCATAGTTGATGAATAAGTAACTTCACATTTTCAATCAAGATTTAAGTCAACCCCATAGTCAATAAATAAGCAGCTTTCTGTTGCCACTTAAGATTTAACTCGATCCCACAATAGACGAATAAGTAACTTCATGCTGCCACTTAAGTCTCACATTGACCTCACAGTTGATGTAAAAGCAGATTCACACTACCAAACCAAAGTCCTAAATTGACCATACTATCAACTCAAAACAACTAAACTCTACAAACTCAAGATTTTTTGGCCCAAACTAAATAATCGACCCAGTAGTCGATGAACAAGTCAATCATAAAATAATGAAAATCAACTATAATAATGGATTTTGGAGAAACCATATGTTTCTTAGCATTAGGTGAAATTAACGACAACGTCATTAGATTTTTTTGATAATTATCTTGATAACTAACTAGGTTGTCAACTATTCACTCATATTATTGCGATAATAAAGTTGCATTCTATAAGAAACATTAAACTCATTTCATTCAAAAACATAGATGAGGGAAAATATTTTTCATTCATCAAAAAATTCATTACAATTCTATTACAAAAAAGAAAAAAATAAAAAAGAACACAGCATCAAGCTCCAAGATAAGTTTGCTTAGACCTGGCCTGGTCACCGTCTGGCCAATTTGAATCAAGTTTCAGCAACATAAATGTGAGCAGCTAAACAACGTAAGGTGGTTGAGAAGGCCTCACGACGTTACTCATAAAGTCAGTCAAGTGCAGCACGTACTGCATCACGTTGACTTGTTCCTCCCTCAACTAGATGGCAAAGTCCTTGGCAAAAGTGAACTCATTCTCCAACTCCTCCAGCCTAGCATCGATCTTAGCCTATTTTGTTAGGCTTCAGTTATTGGCTCAACCAGGGCATTGGTCCCGGTATCCTTCTCCCCATCCCCATCGACCCTACTATCCTCGAATTCGAGAAAAGGCTACAGCTTGTTATTGAGAGCTGGGCTTATTTTAGTCTTATCTTTGACTCAAAAAGTATAGCCCAGGTACTCAAGCTGCTTGACCATCATGTGGAATGCATCACAAGCATAATCGATTGACATGATTATGCTTGTATCGTAAAATGTTGGGCTTAATATGAACTATTCCACCACCTCGTGCTGTAGGATGGGGAGCTGTTGAGTGAAGGCCTCCCGAGCCTCTTCAAGTGCATCCACGCAACCAACAGATTGACCCTAAGTGTAGCTCACTTGCATGTCCAAGTACGCCTTTTTTTAGTATGGAATCCATTCGACTCCTCTTCTCGACCGCTTGCACAAGTCGCTGACCCTTAGAGTTCAATTGTTCCTTGAGCTCAGTCATCTTTTCTGTCAGTTGTCCGACCTGGAACTAGGAGGACTCAAGCTGAACCTTGAGGGTTTTGGCATCCCCTCTCCCTTGCAACTCCTTTTAATCAGCCAAGGCCAATTTTGATCGGCTGTAGAGGTTGCATCCCAATTAGCCCACCTAAAATATAGAACGTCAATGAGCAGTACTTCTTCAAAAGAAATTTAATGAGAAATAGTCAACCTCCCACTTACCAGATTATAGTGATAAGCCAAATCCCTAAGCACCCCAACCTGACTTAGGTTTATCAGTTTGTGCTGATCCAGGGAGAACAGCCCAATTATCATCCATCTGAGGGCATCACCACCCGTCATCTCCCCATGAAGGATAGAGGTTGAATCGGTCACCTCTATAGTAGGGTCAGACTGAAAATAGGGCAACTGCAATTGAGAAATTTGAAATAGTACCCTGTCGTTGCGCTTAATGAATAGGTCATAACCTATTACCACTTTTTGCTTTCTCTTATTGCTCGTGGTCCTCTTGGGTGTCGAATCTCCCTACTCAATTATCTACCTTTTTCCATGACCCACGGGGCTGCTTCATACATGCTCTTCTAGTTAAGCGGGTTGGGGCTCAGGCGTTTGTTCGATTTGGGGCGTGACAAGAGCCATAGTCGATTCGATCGAGACAGTTGTCTCTGTTGTGGAGGCCTCTCATTGAGCAAAAATTGCTTGATGGTGCTCTTCATTCCTTAGTGCTCTAGCTTGAGCTTCTGCTCGACTCTGGGCCATTACCTATACTTAATCTACCGACAAAAATAAAATAAAACAATTAGAATCGAATAGAAAAAATTGAATGGAAAGAAAATATTTCACAGTTAACTTAAGCAGTAAAGATCTCTACCTAGTTGATCACTCACAAGCAGGTCGAGCTTGGCTGATGATAGGCCAGCCAACACAAGACACCTCTCTTTGGTCAAAATTGAGGTCTCTATATGCCCAAATTCAACCAGATCCCTAATAAAGGTATTCGACCAACTAGGTGTTTGGTTTTCTAATATCTCCATATGCCTCCTTCACAACCCCCTTGGAATGTTAAAACCTTCAAGTCAAATGTAAAAAAAAGTATTTTTTCCACTCTTGGCTGTACAAAGAGGAAAGGGCTACTAAAAACTTTCGATGCGGGTGCACTATCAAATAATAGAAACCAAACTCTTCTGTACTACTTGAATTTTGAGACATCGATAAATGAAATAAGTTTGAAAAGTTGGCAACAAAAGAGGGCTAGTCGAACATATGCATCAGCATAGCAAAACTATAAATGGTAGCGAAATAGTTGGGAAGGAGTTGGGTTATGCAGACTTCAAGGCCCACCAAGAGGTCAACTATTGCTTGGGCTAAAGAAAACCTAAGGCCACACTTCAACCTCTCCTCAAATACTGTTATGCATCCCCTAAGAGGTCGATGCATCTTATCCCGAGCCTTAGGCACCAAAAGCTTGTATTCTTTAGGAATATGGTACATCTCCCTAATTCGCACTAGGTCGGTTGGAAATGTTTTAGAGACTATTTCAGTATAGTGCTCTGATATAAATAGTCAACCTCATGATGTAGGCGCCTCACTAGGGCCAGCCTTATCCCTAAAGGCAGCCCTCTCAATGCTTGAGCTACTCGAGCTGCTCGAGATCGAGCTATTAGAACTACTCTCACAGATTATTTCAAACACACTTTCAACCCTAGTTTCCCCCTAAAATGCTACACCTTTAGACCTAGTATTTTGGCTATCTGAGGCACTGGACATCTTTCATATAGAAAAATGAAAGGAAACACAAACGGGTAGAAGAACTTACAGTAGATATCCTGAAAACTCTAAGTACATAAAGGATGTAGAAAGCTTGGAAGTCAAGAACTCGATCGAAAATAATATCAACAAAAGTGTAAATAGATGTCTCCACCCTCTGTATTTATAGGCATCTAAATGAGGGAACCTAAGCAGCAGCAACAATTACACTGCCGCCCCTTGGCACTTCGTATCCTGTGTTGTAACTGGTGCATTAAATGCAAGAAAATCATCAAAAACCCTGATCGAGTATTCAGAAACCCAAATCGAGTACTCATAACCACCATAAAATCATTGTAATTGCTATAACCATTGTTCAATTATGTACTCTCTGCTTCTACTAATCGATGAGCTTGATCAGGACTATGAGTTGGGGGGACTCATGATATGGGATAGCCTAACAAGCCCAACCCAACAAGTTTTTGACCTCAAAAAGCCCTAGGCCTACTTAACATGCACGGCCTAATGCCGCTCCTAGAGTTAGCTGGGCCGGAATCACTTGACCACGATTGTCTAGTTGAGCGAATGGCCCTCAACCACATCTAGCAAGAGGCTTCAAGCTGTTTCATCCATTCAACCATCCCTCTGGTCGATCACTTTATCTGTTCGATAATTGTTGACTAAAGTGCTCACTCTGGCGTTGACTCATATCCTTGCCGCATTTAATATTCTGACAAGTAGCATGCCCTACATTAATGACACATGACATTTGGTACAGTCTCTACCACCAACTTGGCAGGGAGGCACTTACCCAAAGTGCTGTTCATCTTGGAAACCAAGAGATGATAACACCTGAAATAGTACTCGGATTGAAAATGACCAATAACACCCAGGCAAGGACAAGAGCCCTCTACACTTGATAGGGGCATTTTAGACATATCACCCACCAGGAGAAGGCTATAAATACATCGCTGCTAGCCACTCTCCAGGTAATGCTAAATACACTATATGTTCCTAATCTTCTATTTTATTATCTTCTTTCGATCAGAACTAACTTTAGCATTAGAGTGCTTTTGCCGGGGGCACCTCAACTAGTTTGGCATTTGCTGCTGTTGTATATCTCAAACCTCAAGAAATATTATTATTGGATCATTCAACCTCCCTAGTTGAATTAGCTCAAACATACCCCAATTCACTCTAAATGACTTTTAACCTCATTACTAATAAATATTTAAATAAATTTGGGAGAGTGAGCAATTAATTTAGAAATATAAGGGATTTTATGCCAATCAGAAACATATTTTAAGTCAATTAAACACTTTATAAGGAGGTAAAATGCATTTTGCCAAATTTTATGCCCAGAGCCTAGGGTTGTAAATGGATATTAAATAGATTAAATATATTATTTTTATATTCGTATCCATTTAACTTTTCGAATACTTGAATACGGATATGGATCTGGTGGATATTTAATTATGATATTCGAATTCATATCCGTCGGATATTGGTCAAATTCAAATGTCTCGTATTCAATTATAATAAATGCATCCATATTTGATTAAATTTATTTGTATTTGTATTATTTTTTGGATATTTATATTCATTAATAATTATTTAGATATTTATTTACAAATATCTAAATACGTGAATGTATGAATTTATAAAAAAATAAATATTTTTAATTAATAGAAAGAATTATACAATTTCACTAAAAAGTTAGCAATCAAACAGATAGCATAATTTTTAATTAATAATTAATTTTATATTTTATTATTAGTACTAATTAATATAAATAATAATATTTAAGTATATTAATTATAAAGTCAACCAACAATAATTATGTTGATTGACTTTATTCTTCAATTTTTTCTCTGCCTTACAATAATTTTTAAAATTTATTATTTTTTTTCCCAATTCTTCAATTATAATATATATTCAGATTATGAGACTTTTATTGAAAAATATAAACAATATATTATTTAATAAATACCTATATACGAATAGATATTAAACGGATTAAACACGCATTTATCATATACGTATTTATTTATAATTAAATACGAATAATATCTACTTTAAAAGAATACAGATAAATTTTCTACAAATAGATATTGATATGAGATAACCTAGAAGGTCCAACAGGCCCAACATCAAATGAGACAGCCCAGGAGGTCCAACGGTAAGTCTGTTTGGTCGATCGGCATCAACTTCACTTGGTAGGGTCTGCGGTCGACCGGTATCAACCTCAGGACCACTTCAAAAGTTTGAATATTCGAGTCTGGTCGATATGTATCGACCTTAAGACCCACTCCGACGTTAACTCGGATCCCTACTGTGTTTACTAGTCTAACAAGCTACATGCCTCCACATTAATGACGCGTGATAGCTGGTACAGCCACTACCACCAACTCTGACAACTCTGACAACTCTGACAACTCTGACAACCTTGCCAACAACTTTGGCAGAAATGTGCCTCCACTGGCACTGTTCATCCGAAAAAATAGAAGATTTAGCCACCTGGCACAGTATTGAAATTTGGACATGGAATGATCCCAAACCCCTGGCAAAGACAAAAGTCAGTATACCTGATAAAGGTACTAAGGTCAAATCATGCCTACAGAAAGTTATAAATACTTTAGACTCAACTACTCTAAAGGGAATGTCCCATATACTATAAGCTTTACATTCTCTATATTCTGAGTACTCGACCTCCCTGGTTAGTTTAATGTATGTTGTGGTTGCAAATCTCAAGCCCAAAGTTATACACAATTCTGAGTACTCGACCTCCCTGATTGATTTACCAGTAGCACAACTCCCTTTTTCTCTATACGCAACTTTCAGCATCATCAAATATGAATGTAAACAATAACAAATTTTTGAATACTTGTTTGCAACCCTAGCGAAGGCCTTGCATAATTACAAACTGGAGTCATATAATTTTTCATGTTTTAATTGAAAATCCCGTATTTTACATAATTTCTTTAAATGAGGAACAAAAAACTCACTGTATAAATCATTGTGAAATAAATTAGTAAAAATAATTATCCATAAATACATAGATAGGAGAGAATTTTTTTTTTTTGGACTTGCACTATCTAATCCAAGTTTTCCCTTTCAAAAAGTTCTACAAAAATTTTCTCCATTCAATCCAACTATAGTGCTGCCATCTATCTCACTCAGTCAGTAATGCCACACTCGCCTGCATAATTCTTCTTCCCCAGCGCCACATTCCCAATCCTCGCAAGTTAGGGTTTTGATTTCTGCTTCTGTTTCTGCCCCTTCTCCATTTGAATTAATAATCGTTTTTGTTCACGATCTCAATTCCGGAAAAGAAGAAACAATTTCTCCCCAAAATCTTGGACAATGTCCTCTCCGGGGAAGAGTGCGGATTCGGAAACGTATTTGGATTGGGCAAACCTTCCGATAGAACTCCTGGCGATCATAGCAAAACGTTTGACTTCAATACACGACTATATTTCCTTCCGCGGAGTATGCAGTTCTTGGCAATCGGCCACCACATTCGACAACTTCGATAGGGCATTTCCTCAGGTTCCTTGGCTCGTGTACGTTTCTGCACAATCTAAACCAGGAATTCTTGGTTGTGATTTCGTGACCGTTGCCAATTTCTTCGACCTGTCCAAGAACAGGACCTACAAGATTATCGGCATCCCTTCAGGCTGGGGGAGAAGGCTTGGAGCGGATGGATCCTTAACTGTTCGTTGACTGAAGCCGAATTGACCCACCCCTTTTAGCGTATTAACATCGAGCTACCGGGTTTGGATACTTTCACCAAAAACGTAAATGATTGTCTTATTAGCAAGATGGCTTTGTCTGGTGGCCCAACAATCAGGACTGATCTTGTGGTTCTGGTGATTTGGGGTAAGAGATGTCAGTTGGGTGGTTTTTCCAGACCCGGAGACTCCTCTTGGACTGTAATGGATCCGTGGGACGACCCATTCTCTGATATTGAGGTTCTACGCAGTGGATGTTAGCCAGAGGGTGGTAGAATGCGATGTCCATGGCCCAAATCCAGCACAAATACTGCAGGTTATCAGCTTGCCAAAATCTGAATCATTTGATCATGATTTCTCCTCTTTGATTGAAGAGAATCAAGAAATATGCTATTTGGTCGAGTCAACGGGAAAATTTTTGGAAAAACTTGAGCCTAATATATAGCTTTAGCTTGAAAATTTTTTCCGTACTCTGCTCTCCTCGACTGCATCCTTATTTGGAAAAACCAAATAATTAGAAGAGATTATGTTTGGTGCATACCCTTGTGATTTTTTTTTTCAAATTTATGTACACGCATGTTAAGAGTCTGTTAAAATTTAAATTATAACTTCTTATGTTATATAAGAAACTTATATCATTGAGTTATAGGCTATATAGCAGGGCAAACCATTGTGATTGAGGGTCAAGAGTTTTTTTCGGGGATAATTATTTCATTTCAAAAACTAATAATATTGTATATCAAACAATAAAAAAAATTAAATTAAATTAAAGGAGATTATTGTGGCAAGCAATTGACAACATAATTTTTAATATCAAACAAAATAATAATTTTATTGATCTCAATTTAATCTCTTTATATTTAAATTTTCACTACTATTTAGATTTTCTAAAATTATATGCAATTCAATGCAGTCATATGTAGTACAATACTCACAATTTTCTATCTATATGCATATATATATATATATATATCGGATATATGCATTTATAAAGTGCTAATAATTTGTATCTTTAACATGAATCTACATAAAATGCAAACTTAAAATATGAATATAACATAAATGCGCAGCTTCTTTTATTTTCGGATCTATATATATTCGTAAACGACATTCTGATTGCATTAATTCTACCTAATAATTTGTCATCTATGTTTATAACTGAGGATTATAGGGCCACAATTGACTCCTAATTACTAAACGGGCCGAGATGGGATCATAGTCTCCATGCCTATGGATACCCGCTACTCATTTAAAAATTAATTAATTTATTAATTAAATATTATATAATTTTAAAGTAATATCAAAGTATATATGATTGTTAAAATAATATTTTCTTCTAATAAACTACATATATTTTTGTAAGAACCACATTAAATGGAGAAGTTTTTTAGAATAATTGTGAAGCTCTATTGATATTTATATTTATGTACTTTTTGTATTTTTTAATATTTTTATTATGATACATAATTAAATTTGGTGTGTTACATATGATAATTTTTTAATTTTGAAAGTCATTTAAATTATTGAAAAACTTTATGAATTTTAGAATAAATTTTTCTATCTATGAATTTTTTTTATAAATTTTATCAAAATCCGTAGACACCCGTGGAGAAATAGGGCCCTGTCTCTCCTCGACCCATTGACACTCCTATCTCCCTCCGACTACACTCAATGCATATTTAGATAATTGTCATTTCATAGAAAAATCCTAGTTGCGACATGATCCATGCAAAGATCTTCAACTATTGACGAAAGGAAAATTGAAAAGCAAACCAACATTCTAGGAAGATGTTCCGTTTCCGGTCTGAAAAATTACGGAATAGTACTTCACGAAGAGTTGTTACAGAAATATAAAAAAAATTTATGCTTGTAACTTTTAATACCGATAATTCTAAAAGTGTCCTCAATATTGTAAATTCTAAAACGCTGTTGAAATTTGCATTTTTCTAGTTGATTTGGGTTAGCCAAACCATTAACCTACACCCCAGAGAATACATTCCGGTTGTTTAAAAATGTCCATATGATCCATATTAAGCTACCTCAATCATAACTTAAATTGATAAAATATTCATAAATATTTTTTATTTTGACATTCACATATACACAATCATTATTGTTGCATTAAAAACTCTCCTAAATTTTACCTCCTAGTCTTCAAACAAATCGGGTATCGAAAGATTTTTTGAGGGGCTTAACATTTTTTATGGTTTCATGGTTCAAATATGAATTGATTTGACAAAAAACTCATCTCCTCTTGATTTTACCAAGAATTCATCTCAATTCAACTCTTAATTAGAAAAATGTTTTTCGAAGTTATATCAAGCAAAATCCACAACAATTAAAAGCCAGACTTTGAGAGTCACAGAAGCCAAAAATTGTACAAATAAACCACTAATTTATGATTAAGCCAAGCATAGCACGTTCTTGGCAGATGCATAGTAAGATCATCATTACTAGTAACAATAAGTCACCACATTCTAGTCATAGTATGGGACATGTAAGTAGTAAATGAATTACCAAAACTCTATCAAACATTGGATAGATAAAGATATCTTCTTGCTTTGGAATAGGCCATGCCTTCGAGACAAGAAGCCAGATAATTACTACATAAAAGCTCAACTCAAAATTCAAACAGCAAAATATGCAAGGTTGTACAGCATGGTATTGTTCAGGATTAAGCAACAGCAACGAAAAAGAAAAAAGGGCCACAAACTTATATAAAAACCAAATCTGTTACATGGTAAAGGCTTAGATCATAAGACAGGCAAAAAGCTTAACATCTTAAGTTTCAAAACGTATATCCATGATTTTGGCAACAATATCCTTGGACTCCTTAAACAACTTGATGCTTTTCTTCAGCTTATTCCTCTTTTCAGCCACAGAAGGTGACTCCTCCAGCATCCTCTCCAAGCCATTGCCCTGAGGCCCCATCAACTCATTAATGATCTCTGTCTGCATTTCTTTATTCACCAGATTTTGGATGCTGAAAAGCAAATGCAATGCCATATTATCCACCATTCTCCTCAGAACAATCTCCCAGTAAGCCGTCATCCTCATCTTCACATCAAACGCTTCTTGCACAATGCCCTTGACGCTACGCAGGTGAGAAACATTAATATCTCCAAATCCATCAATGCTTACAATCGGCGATTTGTAATGATTATTAACTCGTTCCATAAAGTCATCCTGATGAGACATGAGCTCATTCCAAGAGGCCATGTAGTCCGGATGACAAGTATAATCAGTAAGCTTCTCCATCTCCACCATATCGTTCACCCAATCGATCGATTGCTGCTGCTTTTTAGCAATAAGATTCTGTGCAGCTCTTCTTGTAGACGAAAGAAGTTGTGGGTAGTTCTCAGAATGCCGCAGCAAAACAGAAACCACAACGTTTTCTATATAGCTCCATGTTTTTTCCACAAAATCGATGGGTGCCATAGATATGGCTTTCACCTTCTTCTGAAGCAGAGCGAAGAAAGCAGCTTTTGGGAGAAAATTTGGCAGCCCGATTGCTTTTGTTTCCTCCAAAACCTTTATCTCATCAAGCAAGAAGTTCTTCTTTGAATCATTATCAACGAATTTATTAGACTGCAGATCCTCAGAGTATTTGTTGAGCATTTCCCAGAGCCTAGCAGTACAATGCATCTCGGCTGAATCCGGGTACTCATCAAACTCTCCTTGCAAAAGGATTTTCCTCAAGGAATCTTTAGCAGAGCCAAGAATCTGCATGAATGTTGTCATTGCTTCAGCGACTGAGGTCAGATGCTTTGGCATTTTCTCCAAATCTTGGACGTTGGCTGAGAGCTTGTCGTTGATCTTCTTAACAATGTCAGGCAGACATTTATGGATAATGTTGGCTTGAATTTTGACCAATCTTTCAGCCAAAACAGGAATCCCGACCATTGACTTGTTGATCTTGGAAAGTTGGGGGTGAGTCTCAAAAAGATTAGCTTCTTCAGCCCGAGCTTCCTCGTACGACTCGTCCCCAATACGATTCCGCACGCAGACATAACCGAGCCCTATGTTGACATCGTCTGCGGTAACTTTCTCCAGCAGCCCTTCGGGGGATTTATCAGCTTTGGTCACAACAGCGAGAGTCCTCTCGCCAGTCTTGTCCACACGCTGGGACATTCTGATCGACTCACAAGTGGAGAAATCCACACTTGCTGACAAGACATTCAAGATTATACTCTCTTCCGGGGTGATATACTCCATGATGATCTTCGAAATCTGCTCGTAGATATCCTCGGGCTGGCCATGAACCGGCACCCGAGTGATTCCGGGCAAATCAACCATGGTAAGATCCGGGACGGCGTTCTTTTTCACTGTGAGCGTCAATGGTTTATTGGAAATCCCTTTCCCCTTGCCGGCTATCTCTTCGGTGGCCAGACTAATGGCATCAGCGATTTTTTCTTCATCAGTCCGCACGATTTTTCCGTTGAACTCCAGTAAAAGTTCTGGCTCAGGGTGTGGATGATTCTGCAGCCTCATTATGAGGGGTACCCTTGTGCAAATGCCCTGGCCTCTGGGGAGGCTAATGCCGGCGAGGGACTCAAGAACGCTGGACTTGCCGGAAGACTGGTCGCCGACCACCACAATGGTGGGCAGCTGGATGCCTTCCTGCATGATCTTGAGGTGGCGCAGCCTGTCGACGGTGTCGAGGAGCGGCCTAATCCGGTCGTTGAAGGAAGAAACGATGGGGGCATCATGACCTGATGATGCTTCAGTTGATTGTTCTTCGGAGATGCTGAGTAGGTTCATCTTCGGCACAGCGTCGATTGCCGTGTAG
The DNA here is from genome assembly GCA_014898725.1 of Jacaranda copaia. NCBI lineage: Eukaryota > Viridiplantae > Streptophyta > Magnoliopsida > Lamiales > Bignoniaceae > Jacaranda > Jacaranda copaia. The sequence goes on along the minus strand of JACGDI010005219.1, from coordinate 1,715,791 downwards.
GAGATTTCGTCTTGGTCAGAAATCAAAGAACCCATTAATTTTGCTCGAGAAATGCCAAGAAATTGGAGGACTCAAAGAAGGGCTTTGGTAATTTACGAGTACTTGCGCTTGTGGGATGGGCTGCGATGGAGAAATCAGATTGCAGCAGTATTTATAGGCTCTCTCATCGGCCAACGAGCTGTTTGGTTTCATTTCCATACCTCTTTTACATTTTTTACTAGTCCAGAAATAAAAATTATTATTTTTTATATATTTTTATTTAATATTATTTTTATTTTTATTTTTAAAATACATTCTCCAATAATTTATATATTTTCTCCGAATAATCAATATATCTTCTTTTTTTTTATTCAATTATTTCTATCTTTCTTCATTTACAACGTATTAAAATCAATATAATTATTATATTTTTAAATATTTCATCCAAACATATTTTTATTTTCACATCACATCAAATAACATAATTAATTTTCATCAAAATAAAAATATTGGAAATTAAAATTGAAAATGAAAATAAAACCAAATAGCCCCTAAGTTCTTGGGTGTTAAGCAAATAGCAGTTCATACATTTCAACATTGGTTGGGACTTGGGACCATCTTTTCCGAGATGTTTCTTCTTCCTTTCCCATGTCACATGATGTTGGTCTCATTTTTGAAAATTCTATCTCTATCCCAAATTAATCGTGATCAATTATTACATTTGCATTTCTAACGTCATATTGTAGAATTTATTATATAGTGATTGTTAATTTGAAAAAGTAAAAAGTAAAAAGAAGGCTAGCGCATAATATTTGTGATCTTTATTTAATGTAAAATATGTGCTTTATTCTCACTTTAGTTAGTGCACAAAATAGGAAATATTAGTACTACTGGCTAATCTTTTTTATTAATCAAATCTTTATGTTTATTTTTTTTTTGTGCGTGTATTTTTTTTTTTTTTACTCTAATGAAACTCTAAATTTGTCTAAGAAGAATATTTGTATAAGTTAAGATGCATGAAATAAGAAAGGACCTTTTCTACGGATAGTATGATAGGTTGTGCAATTCACATGTCTTTAAAAATTATTCAATATTTCTAATATCTACTAGTTCTAATTCTTGCCTCTCTAACTTAAAGCAATCCTGGAGACCTCTCCGCAATCATGTTATTTCTTTTTTTATATTTTGGACGTGGCAAAAATATATTATAAGATAATTTGATAAGTGCGATATAATATAATATATTTTAAATATAATTAATCATCGCATATAATATAGATAATTTAAAATATTAATGAGTTCAAAATCTTTCTCTAGAAATAGAGTCATAAATAGCTCAAATCTTTTGCATATTTGTAAAAAGTATTCTAAAAAAAGCATGTTTAAGAATTCAAAATCCACTATTTGGAGCATTTCAATTATGTTTAAAAATTGATCTTATACAGAATACAAAATTTCATGTCAATTGTTAAACCAACGGAAGTCACTATCCTTAAAGAAATAAAATAAAATAAAATAGTACATCTGGCCAAAGTTCTGTTAAGTCAGCTAGAAAGACCTCTCAGTGTTAAGTGTAGCGCATGATGGCACACATTCGTACACTTCTGGAAAAAAGAAAGCGTCCACACATAAAGCTTACGAGCTTACGCATGCCGACGTCAAGAAAGATACCGAGTATTACGCATGTATGAGACTATGGTCTCACTCATAGTACATAATGAAAGCCTATAATCCTTTACTACTTTCGTGATTGCTAATCCTTGCCCGACAGCTTTGTCCTTCCTTAATTACTTAACCCCCAAGATCTCTTCTGGAATTGATTTCAGGGACTAATGTCTGTTTCCTTGATTCTGCTTCTTTCTTCTATGTTAAGACACAAGTCGACAATTCACTCAACATTATGGGATTAGTCCGAGTGAAGTTAAATTTAATTTCAACAAGAATTTATCATTTATTATAAATTTATTGGAAAGGTGTTATGTTTTTTTTTTTTGGAAAATTGTAAAATTAGAACCACATTTATGATTGTTTCGCATTTTATGAATGAAATTTGAGATGGTATTAGAGATGACAATTTGTTAAGATATTCATCAAAAGTCTATGATATAACCTACTTATAGCCTAATTTGGTGTAACCCATCTATATCTATATCTGTACTCTATTTTTTTTATATAACCTCTAAAAGTATGAATGGGTATAGTTGTTTTTTTCACATTTATGTAAAGATAAAAATATCCATCTCTAATAAGATTATTACATTTGATACACACGATTTAATGGTAATTGCAACCATTAAATCAAGTATTTCAACTTAGATAATGTATTTATACTATATTTCGACTCATTGAAAATAATAATTATAATTAATCAAATCAAGTCTTTCATCTTAAATAATATATATATATATATATGTCAAATATATGTCATTGTATTTATTATGTTTGTTACAAATTAAATACATTTTTTAATTAGAATTATACAAAATAATAAATACAATAAAATTAATTAAAAAAATTTCTACTTAGCAAATGTAATTATATATAATGAAATTACCATGTTAATACTCATAGTTTAATGGTAATTACTCATTACAACCAAATTAATTTTATTGCTAATTACACCAACAGAAAATAATAACTATAATTAATTAAATCAAGTCTTTTCACTTAATAATTGTATATAAATATCAATACATATACATTGTATTTATTAAATTTATTCCAAATAAAGTGTATTTTTAATTAAAAATATATAAAATAATAATTATATAAAAATTGATTTAATTAAAATTTCCTACTTAGAAAATATAATTATTCATATTGAAATTTATCCTTCTAACAGTATATTTAGTTGCGCTTATAGAAAATAGCAATCAAACAAAAATTAAGCAATTAAATTATATCCCTATCTAATGACACTATTGCTATCACATTCAATATATATGGTTGCATGGTAAATTACGACAAAATTTAATTTAATTTAATTAGAATCATAAATAATATTTGAATTAAAATTAATTAAGAAAAAAATTAATTGATAAGGAAAAAATGATATATTGTAAATATCTTTGTATATATATTTTTCCTTTGCTCTCTCTCAAAAATAAGAAAAAAAATTCTTTTTATTTATCAAAATATGTTTTCCGTTCAAATGTAATAGTAAATTTAATATGACAATGAACAAGAGTAGGTTAAATCTTACAATCACATGTTTAACTGATAAGAAAAAAGAATGATAGTTTATAAATTAAATGCCTTTGTACAAATATGAGTCCAGAAATAAAAAGAGAAAAGTATTTAGTATATATTAAAATAGGCATCAAACTTATATTTATTATTATATTTAGTATGATGATGAAAAAGAATAACTAAGCTTATTTAATTTTTTTATCTTTTTATTTATTTGTGTTTTTATATATGTTTTTGAAATATATTTTGATTAATTTTTAGATATAATGATGTGCACATTTTATTTTCTTGAAAACTAATAGCAAAAAATGCTTTCATGTTGTATCACAAATCCAAAAAAGTTTCTTAACCCTATATCTTTAAGTTAAAAGGCAAAAATTGGCCAAAAGAAAAAAGAATATATAATTGATAGCTCCATTAGAAGTTGTGATAATTAAGAATCAACTAAAATTTTATTTCTTTAAATGGTATTTTTAAATAATTTATTTTTGAATCAAAATAACAATGCGGCATTATTAACTTTCAATAATTATTTTTAGAAGGCAATATGATAGAAATATATATAAAATTTATTTTTATCAAATGACCTTTTGGAGGGTCAAACCAAAATTGTTTTTGTGGGGCATTATGGATGATGAGAAAGACTCTGTCAAGACCAAGGTTTGCATGACTTAACTAATTGTATGATAAATACTATGACATAACAAGTATAATTTACTCATTATATACTTAACTTGAACTTGTTCTCATTATATACTTAACTTGAACTTGTTCAAGTATAATTAAGAATTGAATTTTTCCTAAAAAGTATGTGTTGTTGAATTGACAATTATGTAATTCAAACTATTAAGCTTAAAAAATATTTATTTGATTTTATTATTATTAATAATAATAATAATAATAATAATAATAATAATAATAATAATAATAATAATAATAATAATAATAATAATAATAATAATAATAATAATAATAATATGATATAGTGAAATATTTCCTATCAATATATAAAATAGAATATCAATAAGTTCATTTCATTGGGTAAAATATCACATTAGCCAATATGTCTTCATTCATATCCTACAAAATATGTACTCCTTGGTGTTAAGTATATACCCTATTAAATACATACTGATGATGCACAAAACAAAGTAAACAGTTTATTTATAATGTAGGCTCTAAATCATAGAAGGAAAACAAGATTTCATTAATTAATGCTAAGGTCGTTACAATTAGACACAAGTCTTAGGTCTAACATATTGTTCTTATGCTTGTTTCTTTTTGAAAAATAGGTCCCCTCACAATTGGGGTTACATGGGTATTTATAGGTAAGAGTATTGTACTAATAAAGTAAGGACTTGTCCAACTAGCTTGGATGTAGCCACATGTCTTGAGATCGATGGCTCTACTTTTAAGTTCGTACATCGGTCTTTGTGTGCTGCCTTGCTCACTTTGCTGATGGCATGTGTCCTTTAGTCAATATCTATGGTGCAAGTATAACAAACCCCTTAGTCAAGTCAGGTCGTTAATCTCCTACGTTAAGATAAATTTACTCCTTTAAATGAAGGTCTTTTTTCTTCATCATCGCATAGTATCAAGCAGTCAAAAACCCTTATTTTTTATATTGCTAAAGATTACGTAATTAATATATAGCTTGAGCTCAAATATTTTTTCCAAGCTCGCCTCGCCTCAACTGTATCCTTATTCAGAACAACCAAATAATTAAAAGAGATCATGTTAGGGGCAAACCCTTGTGATTTTTTTTTTAAATTTATATACATGCACATCAAGAGTTTGTCAATGTTCAAATTTCTTATCTCTTACTTTATGTGAGAAATATGCCATTGAGTCATAGGCCGCTTGTCAGGGCAAACTATTGTCATCAAGGGTCTAGATTTTTTATTAGGGGTAATTATGTCATTCCAAAAATTAATACTATTGTATATCATACAATAAAATTAAGGGAGATTATTATGACAAGCAATTGACAACACAATTTTTAATTTCAAACAAAATAATAATTTTGTTGATCTCAATTTAATCTTCTTATATTCAAATTTCCACTACTATTTAGATTCTTTGTGAATTATATGACATTCAACACAATCATACTCAGTATGATACTCACATTTTTCTCAAACTATCTTCTCCGAGCTCCCATACGAACTTGGAGTAGACACAATGCTCTTGTTTCCTATATCAAGTGCCTTGTTGGGTAAAGTTTTAGTTGCTAAATAAAATGCATGAATACATCTTGTAGGACAGTTTCGTTCAATATTTTTAGGTTCCTACTATGTGCATATATTTTAGAATAACTTTTATTTTGTATGCAATTAGCTTTATCTGAAAAATTAGTACAACTTAGTGCTTATTTCTCTTATACCCATAAAGCTGTGGATGAATGTTTGCTCAATCATTCCAAAAATAATTTGTTTTTAAATGTTAAAGAACACTATATGTCACATTTACAAGATTAGTTGTCAAGAAAAGGAAAGTAATAACAATGATGTCGAATCCATTAGTCAAGTGTTTTGTTTGCTTGCCATTACTTATGTTGTAAACATGCCATATTTGGGATAAAAGTGTCATACATGATTATTTAGATGAAATTTCTTCATAACATAAATAGAGTTTAATCATCACTCTAATTAAAAAAAAGAAAAAAGAAAATGATCTATTGATTGTACAATTAGCGTATAACTCTTCCAGGTTGTTAGTAATAAATAACTAATCTACCACATTTCTTTAACATGAGAACCTTTGGCACTTCACTAGTTGGCTGCCTATGAGGCAAGTAGTAATAAGTCACATCCTACATAACATAACCCAGTAGACCACCATCAAAAATAGCAAGAGCAGTGGAAAGAGTGCTCATGAATTTTACTAAGTTATTGAACTACAATTTGCATTGGTGAGCAAGTTAGAAACATTTGAAATTGTAAAAGTTCTTTTCAGCAAAAAGGCATTTTGTGATTACTTTTTCTATTCCTTAGGGTCACTAACAACACATAATGGATAAAAGTAGCATTAAGAAGTAAAACCCATGAACCATCCAAAACGATGAAGTAGTTTCTTTTCCATTTTATGTTGAGGTGATGAATTGCATGTTCCATAAGTATGTTATGAACTATGTACATGCTGTTGATGTAGAATATTTTTCATATTAGAGATGAAAAAGCTACAAATAAATTGGTATTAAGTTCCTCCCTAAAGATTATTTCTTAAACTTAGTCAAGATATTTTGAGATGCATATATTAGTTTGAATCAACTAGTGTCACAAGAAATTAAAAATCTGCATAAATTAGCAGTCTTCATAATTTATATTGTTAATGAGATTAAAGGCAACTTCTGTTATTTCAATATTGTTGTTTTTGCTGGAAGTCTTAATATTAGGTGTCAATGAACAAGAACTTATACAAATGAAAATAAAAATATTTCCAAGTCTAACACTAAAAGTTAGCTAGTCTTGCTCAAGGGAGGCATTGCTTGTACTGGACATGATAAAGAAGGCATGAACATGCCAATGACCCAATGTGGATTACAACACTCATGCAAGCCGTTGAGATCTATTAGTATGAGATAAGTGTTTTCATGGTTTACTTAAAATTATGATCTTACTGTTGATTTAAAAATTCAAAGAAAGTAAGGGTGGAAAATATTATGAATCCTGCTATTATGAAATCATGATATACTTTGTCTTTCTTTGTTTGATGACTCAAATAGGAAATTGGAATCGAAACTCGAATGAGCTTGCTCTCGAAAAGGCTCAAATGGGTAAAAAAAAAATTCGAAGGAGTTCTAAGCAAAAGGCTCGAATGAGCTTGGCAACTGAAAAACTCAAATAAGTTCTAAAAGCTTGAATGAGCTCCATGTGGAAAAACTCGAATGAGTTCTAAAAGCTCGAATAAGCACCATGTGAAAACTCGAATGAGCTCAGCATGAAAAAACTCGAATGAATTCTAAAGCTCGAATGAGTTCGGCATGAAAAAACTCGAATGAGTTCTAAAAGGATCAAATGAGCTCAGCATGAAAAAAACTCAAATGAGTTCCAAAAGCTTAAATGAGTTTCATGTGAAAAAAAACTCGAATGAGTTCTGAAAGCTTGAATGAGCTCCATGTGAAAACTCAAATGAGTTCTAAAAAGCTCGAATGAGCTTGGTGTGAAAAAACTCGAATGAGTTCTAAAAGCTCAACTGAGCTTTGTATGAAAAAAAAATGAATGAGTTCTAAAAGATTGAATAAGCTTGAGGGAGAGAGAGAGAGAGA
>JACGDI010005219.1:1695918-1708256 GCA_014898725.1 Jacaranda copaia | reverse complement strand
ATGAACAAGATGAAAAGATGCCAAGTATTGTTATGCCAAGCTGCAGCCGAGAAGAATTAGTTACCAAGCCGCATCCCAGAATTGAACTAAAAGGAAGCGACACCTTATTTGCCGGGTTGCCGCTGGTGACTGAGCTAAAGATATGGAAAGCCGCAGATTTCAGTGAATGAAGTAAGATGGAGTCCAACGCGGCAAAATGGCCTTAATTTCCTAGGGTTTTAACAATTAGTTGGGCCCATGATATGATAGTGGGTGGCTACACATAGTTAGTTGGCATATTTCATATACCAATTCTGTCCGTAATTTGTGGAGGGATGATTTGAGATTACATGAAAAAGAAAGAAAGAGAGAGAACTTGAGATTACTCTTCTTAGAATTCCAAAATAGATTAATGGAGTTTCTGTTTTATTGGTGCTTTGATTTTATTGTGCATCAAGCGGTACTTCTCATTTCACCCAACAGGGTTGTCTCAACAAAGTTGAAGGTCTAAGGCAAAATATGAAAATGAGGTCTTTCTAATATGAATAACGTTAATATACTATTAGGAAAAAAAACTACCCATATAAAATATTATTGTTTACATATATTTTATTTTTCTAACTTTTTAAAATATAAAATTATTACTTATAATTAATTTCTTATAATATTTTTTTTTCCAATTGATAGCTTAAGTACAAGACATTACTAACCTTGAGTAAAATTTTATTTATTTCAAATTTGAAAAACTTCTTTTAGTCGAAGCAAAAGGGGAAAAAAAGATTAAGAAATAAAATCTAAATTTGAAGTTAACATTATCTAGAGATCAATAACAAAATATTATTTAGTGATTAACATTAGAACATCATTTAGTGATTGGCATTAAAAAAGAGAGAAATTATTCATGATTAGTATTAAAAAAGAAGGAAGTGACTAGGATTTAATTAAGAAAAATAGTAAGAATCTAAAATGATAAAAGAGATTTAGAAGAATTAAAAGTAATAAAATTTATATTTATATTTTTGATTCATTATAATAAATTAATTGCTTATTGTAACTATAAATAATAAGACTTGAAATAAAGGCTTTATACTTTTTCTTAGACTAGAATCTAAAAAAGAATTATGAAGCTCCTACATTAAAAGTCTTACATTTTTTTAAAACCTAAATGTTAAAAGAGATTAAGCCTTTTATTTTCTATTTTGGGACCTAACATATAGAAGAGAAACTATATGCAGGAGGCTTTCGAAATTTGGAGACCTAAGGCGATCACCTTTCAAGGCTAAAGGTAGAACCACCCAAATACATGAATAGTACGAGCTTCCATTTTCCTATTGGGCCTTCATCTTTAAAAGCAAATAATGGATGTTATGGGATTATAGAGGCTTAATCTTCATTCATCCTATAAAGTAAACGGTCCTTAAGATTTATTCCTTTTACTATATCTTGGGATTTTGGGGTGTGTGGTTTGATACAAGAAGTTGAATGGACATTTAATTAGAGCAAATTTTGATGATGATGATGATGATGCAAATGCTATTTTTACTATTCCTTTGAATGCTTTGCATATTTTGGATACTTTGACTTGGCACTATGATAAAGTGAAAAATCCACAGAAAAGAGTACTTATTTCTTGGCTTGGGTTTCTTATAGAAAGCGTGTGCTTAATTTGAGGGGTTTATCCAATGATGTACAACACAGTAGCCCATCTCTTTCTATATTTGGTCACAAAAATTACTACCAAAGTTGAAAATCTTAGCTTGGGGAATTTATCTTAATGCTCTTCCCATTTGTGATAATCTTGCAAGGCATTGTGTTCATTCTGATGGTTTATGTGTTTTATGCGGAGAAGTTGGAAACTTCTTTACTTTAATTAACAATATGCCATTTCTCTAAACAATTTTGGGCTATATCTAATATACCACACTCGCTCTTGGAGGAGGACATTAAAAGTTGGTTTTAGTCGGTCTTCAAAAGTTAGAGCCATCTCATTTTAATCTATAGTTGATTTGTTGGTGGTCCATATGATATTAACGAAACCAAATTTTATTCGACAAAGGACTAAAATCTACATTGGAAACATTTCATTTTGCTACTTCATATGTTGCTGACTCCCTAACTATTCTGTCCAGTTTATGATTTGGTATTGAATTATGATTTATTATTGATGATGTGTCATGTGGATATTGTTTTCTTTTGGATATTTTTTGATACTTGATAGAATTATACCATTTTACTCAAAATAAAATGAAAATAATGTATTTTACATTGTTTGTTTAAATGTGGAACAAGAGAATAACTCCATGCGTAAATCAATTTGGAGATAAGTTAATAAAAATAATTATCTATAAATGCATTGGTTACTGAGAAAATTTATTCGGACTTGCTGAATTTGAGGTCTCCCTTTTAAATCGTACGAGTAGAGTCTCTGTTTAATCCAACTTAACCATCATCTCCCTCACTCATACATTCACTTGCCTGCATAAATCTTCTTCCTCCGTGCCATATTCCCAGTCCTTGCGATTTAGGGTTTTACTTTGTGCTTCTGCTTATACTCCCATTTGATATGCTCGTCAATCTTTCTTGAGGATTGCAATTAATCATCGTTTTTATTTACAATTTCAATTCCAGAAAAAGTGAAGTAAAATAAAACCTCTTTCCTTCCTTGTTCAGCACGTAAATTCTCCCCCAAATCTTGAACAATGTCCTCTCCGAATAGGAGCCCCGATTCGGAGACGTATTTGGATTGGACAAACCTTCCGATAGTCCTGGCGGTCATAGCAAAGCGTCTGACTTCAATCCAAGACAATATTTCCTTCCACGGAGTTTGCAGTTATCTGCGATCGGCCGCCATATTCGACAACTTTGACAGGGCATTTCCCCGGGGGTTCCTTGGCTGATGTACATTTCTGAAGAAGGGGAAAAAAGAATTCTTGATTGCGATGTCATGAGAGTTACCAATTTCTTGAACCTGTCCAAGAAAAAGACTTACAAGATCATCAATTTCCCTCCAGTCACCGAAATAAGGTACTTGTCTTCCGGTGGATGGATCCTCTATGTTTCGAAGATTGATGTCAAATTAACCCACTCGTTGTGGCGTATTAAAATCGAGCTACCGGGTTTGGATACTTTCCCGGAGTACAGGCATGAACTTGCAAGCTCAACATTTATTGGCAAGATGGTTCTATCTGATAGCCCAGCTATGAAGATTGATCTCGTGGTTATGGTGATTTGGGGTAACAAATGTCAGTTGGGTTTTTCTAGGCCCGAAAACTTCTCTTAGACTGTAATGGATCCATGGGACAACCTATTCTATGATATTATCTATCACAATAGGAGGTTATATGCACTGGATGTTAGCAAGATTACAAGAGGGTGGTAGAATGTGATATCCATGGCCCAAATCCAGCCCCAATACTGCAGGTTTTCAGCTTGCCAAAATCTGAAGAATCATTTGATCATGATTTCTCCTCTCCAATTGAAGACATATGTTATTTGGTAGAGTCTTTGGGGAAATTTTTGATTATTTCTCGACACTTTGAGTCCATTCAAACTATAAGCTTTCAAATATTTGAATTTGACTTGTGGGATGGTAGTTATGAGGAGATTTATGACCTGGGGAAAAGAGTCCTGTTCTTGGGTTTTAATTCTTCTTTCTGCGTTGGGCTCTCTGCTACTGCTAGGAATGAGGTGGGAAAGCCGAATCGTATATACTTCACAGATCATTTTGTACGATGGATGGATAAGGAGACAGGCATGTAATGGTTGAAGGATATGAGTATCCGGAGCACGGGGGTAGTTTTGGCAGAATTTATGGCGCCCAACATCCTGTATTTGTTGTGCCTAGTTTTTGATTTCAGAATATAGCTTAGCCTTGCTGTTCTGTTTGCAGAAGCACCGCAAGATTCATATTCAAGATTTCCTATGGGATGAAGACGAAGCATGAATTCAGTCTTTCCTTTTCCCATTACTTTCTACTGTGTCCTTGTTGTGGGAATTTTCCGCCGTTGTAGTCGGAGTTCTTGAAACAAAAAACCTGTCGAGATTCTGATTCTATATCTACTCTAGGTATGCGAGATACAAAGCTAATTTATAAAAATAATGTTGGAAAAAATAACTTCTACAAAATTATCGCATTTGGAAATGTTTATAAAATTACTATAAAGTGTGGTAGTATGCTAAATTTTTTTTTTTTTAAATAAACATGAAGAGGTGGGGCTGCAAGCCATGCCTCTTCATGAAATTATTTTTTAAAAAGAAAACTCCCCAAGAGGCGTGGTCATGTGTGTTGGTTTAGTTTTTTTTTTTTTTTTTTTTTTTTTTTTTTTTTTTTTTTTTTGATAGAATCTATATTTTAAAATTTTATTTTATTGGGCTAACATCAGCCCTAATATTATGTGTATATTATATTTATTAAAAAATAATTTTTAGTTATTTTAGAGTAATAAAAATTATATTATAAAAACTTAATTTAGAATATGTTATTTTATATTTAAAGTTTGAATGATCAATTTTTTTAAAATATTAAAAATGAACCCTAAATATGTAGTGAAAATTTTTAAAATGTTTTATAAATTTATTATTTGATAAAATTCAAGTGATTGAGGCATATTTCTATAAATTTACTACGCTCTATGATTACTTCAATTGATGTAATATATTAATTCGTGAAGGGATGTTTGTAATGTTAAAACCTTAATCAAAATGGGCACATGAAACTGCAATATATGATTATATAGTAATACATTAATCAAGAATTATCATACCTTCTTATCATTAAGTGATGCTTGTAATTTCAAGATAAGTTATTATTATGGCATATAAAATTGTTACATAATATTTTTACGTACTTGGTCCTATTTACCTATTCCACTAATAAATACGCAACCCACCATTCACATTACTTCATCAAAGTATTTTTTTCATATTTTAGATTTGAACTTAAGTGGGAAATGATCCATTTTTTTGAGAGTGAATACACATCGTTATTGAGAGAATGAAACGTTCATTGTCAATGCCAATGTATTTTAAATGAAAAAATGATTAATACCATGTATCATTTTTATTAATTCTTAATTTTAAAGTTCAAATTTGCATTTCAACTACTTCCTAAGATAGAGCTAGAATATTAGCTTATAATGCTAGATATATTTGATTGTTATGCATCTAATATGTAATAATCACTATTTAATTAAAGAACAATGTGTGGGCTTTATTCTTTAAGTATGTAAATGAAATGTAGCAAAAATCACAATTGCCTGAACTTGTTGATTTGCATCTATAGTTATCGCAATCAACATCTTGTGTCTATTTTTCATATATAGATGAGTTTCGTCTACATTGATAGTTTTGCGGCAATGTTTAAACTCAACAATACATGGTTTGAAGGCCTAAAACACATACTTCAATATTTTCTGTCTTGGTATGCCTGTTCATTGATACTCCTACTCAACAATGGTGCATAAATTCCACTTTTAGAATGCTCCCATATACTTGGACAACATTCTTATGGAACTCTCCAATGTCCCAAAAAGGTGCTCCTTTGCACGTTTCCATATATTTCATGCCTTAGCATATGAGATTTTGTATCCATATTTATCTTTCACATTTTGTTGCACACTAAAAATACATCTATGTAATACTTATTAAATATGTTTATTTCACCTGTAGTAGTTGCATCGCTCCACCAATATTAAGTTTCCTCCAGTAACATGCAGTGCATAGCTCGCGATATAAGTATGACAAAACATTAGCCCCTAGCATGGAAAAAGCACGCCGTGCCCTTTCTAGGGGCTGGTCAGCACCTCAAAAGCGCTGATGTATATATTATGTGATAATATATTATATATAATATATAATATATTGTATATATGATATTATAATATATTATATGTGGTATATAAATTAATATTATTACAACACAATTAGTATACATAATTAATCTATAAAATATGATGCACATAATTTATAAGAGAGATAATTTTCTTAAAATATTTCATTTAATATGGATTAATTTTATTATTTAGCTTTGAATATCTAACTTAATATAAATATTATTAATAATTAATATAAAATTATTAGATTTCAATTACTTGATGACCACTAATGTAAAAATTGATACTCCATAATACGCTTTTATTTTCTATTTAGTTTTGTATGAACTACTAATCAAAAAGGAAAGGGCACAAATATCAACTAATGTCAATGTCAAATCTATCAATTTCAAATTATTCAAACTAAATATTCAAATTAATTTCAGAATCACAAGATCTTGTCAAACTTAATAATAAACAAATTAAATTAAAATATTTATAAAAATTTAAAAACCAACCTGATATTGGTGAGTCAAAATCTTCCTACTCTAAAATACGGCTTCTAATCAAACTGTAAAAAATTAAAAAAAGAGCAACATATTATTTTAACAATAAAAAAAAATAACACAAAATAATCAAAAATATAAAATTATAATTTTGAACAACATAAATTAAATTTTACCTTATTTCAAATTACTTAAAACATGGTTTCTTCTTCTCTATTTTTTTTTTCTCCCTTCTCTTTGTTTTTCCTCTTGAATTTTTACCAGCACTCATTGGGTTTCTCTAAAAAAATGAATTTTGAAATCGGGGGATGGAGTATTTATCAACCCAAGAGGTGTGGCTTTGTTTCCGGACACGATTTCGCCATGCAAGAGGCATGGCTACTTTGCTGATTTTTTTTTTTTGAAAAAAATTCTTCATCAAACAGGCGTGCCATGCCTCTTTATAATCCTGAAAAAAAAAATTATTTCAGAAGAGGCATGGCCCCTCATTTTTCAAATTTCCTTCCATGTAGATCACGTCTCTTGGAGAATTTTTCAAATATATATATATATATATATACATATTCCTAAAAGGCAAGCCACGCAGTCACGCCTCTTTTTGTTTATTAAAAATAAAATTCAGCATAGTAAAGGCATCGATAGTTTTATGAACTCCTCAGAAATGCAATAGTTCTGTAGAAGTTGTGTTTTCCAACATTATTTTTTATAAATTAACCGAGATACAAAGGCATTTTAATCTAAAGTTGTATCTTGGTGTGCCTTAAAAATTCTGCTATTCTTTTTAAAATCTTTTCATCCCAATCAGAAGATCAACTTTCGGTACAAATGCTACTACATATATATAATTACTAGTATTTGCGCAGTGTCATGCCCGTCGTGATAATTAAACATATACTTTTACATTATATATTTTTTGAGGTATATATTAAACTAAAAAAAATATTAAGTTTAAAATTCAAATTAATATAATATATTTATCTAAAAATTTTATATAAAAAATAAATGGTAGAAATATAAAATGGAAAGGGAAAAAAGTTTGATAGTATGAAATGTAACATTTTGTCAAAATTATAACGCCAATCAGGCCTTCCTAAACAACATATGGTAAACCAGAATAGAGTCATACTCCTTAAGAATATGCAGTAAGTTAGAAGTTTAGATAACTCTTTGCTGTTTCCTTTTCTGCACAATGTAGGATCTCATTAATTGACCCAATCTCAGTTGCATAAACCCGCAGAAGACCAGCCATGAATTGGAGAAGGCAAATTATTAGTCATATAACAACGTCATGTCATGGGTTTTGCCTGCATAAACATCCATAAACTTTGTGTTAGTTAAAAATAATACCACAAGATACAAAAATCACACCATTTCACCATCAAACTGCTATTGGAGACGATGCTGCATTCATGAATTGTAGTTAATCAATAAAACAAACCTTAGTAACGTGTGTTGTCAAAAACCTAGGGCTCATGCACGAAGGGCTCACAACTATTCATTTGAACTAGTCCTGCAGCTATATCCTCTGCACGCTTTCTTGCTGCTTCAGCTTTTCTGGCAGAGGCATCAGCATCCTATGAGAAACAATATGCATAAGTTATAATTCCCAAATTCAAACAAGAGGAAAAATATATAACATTCAGGGTTGTTATATTCTTGCATAACATACTTGATGACCTCCCTAGGCTCGATATCTAGTAGTGGCAAGGCACATGGGAAAGGGGCATCTCCATTAAAAAGAACTTGTATGTTGACACATTCATTTATATCTTATTTCCTTTCATTTAATTATTGCTCTTTCCATTAAGTAAAATATCAAAATCTCTTCATCAAACAACACCCAGCATAACCTATTAACTACTCATGGCTGCTGTCTAGGGAAGACTAACATGCCATAGCCTTTAATGAATTTAAATAATCTACAGTATTGCTCAAAAGTCTCTCAATTCCGAGCTTAAGGTACAAGGATCACAAATCAGAAAGATCAATATGACAAATAAAACATTAATGATCCAATCTATCACAGTCACTTCTTTGACATAAAAATAAACTATAAATCTGGAGTATGATAAAATAGAAAAAGGAAAATCTCACTCTCTGGCTATGAATATATTTCAACCTCCAAACTATAAAATTCATTTAGAGAAATCACTTGCATTGATTTTAGACATTCAAGATGACATAGCTATATACTCTAGAGAAAGAATACCAAATAAAATTCAAGAGGGAGAACTTTAAGGGAGGGAAAAATAATGTGAATTTACTATGACAAAGTGGATCATATGATTGTAAACCAGAAAGAAAAGCATAAGAAAAAGGGAAGGTGAATGGAGATAATGTTAAAGATGACAAAAAGAGCTTGATGCAAATAATCTTGTGTACGTAGTATATTGGCCTTACATTAGAGTGTCCAAATAGATAAAATCTAGGTTTCCCCTTATGACCATATTTTTGCAGTTGAGCCCCCTCTTCAAAAGCAAGCAGCGCCTACACAAAGTAAAAATGAACAAACAGAAAAAAAAAGCTATTGCAAATAAATCAAATTCAACAAGGTCTATCCAACAACATAAACAGAAATATAACAATGGAATACTCAATCTTGCAGTCCTCCATATGATACATGTATATCATTTTGCTGTGAACACTTCAACATCTGCTCCAACAGTCATATTTAGGAGTATGGAATACATAATCTCACAACCCTTCATGTTATACATGCATATCACTTTGTCATAAATACTTTCAACATTTTTTCAATAGTTATATTCAAAAGTGTATTTTTAAATGAGAAAAACAATGAAACAAATCAATATTACCTTAGAACAGTAACCATATGCCAGATTAGAGAGCACATAACAATTAATTTCAGAAAAATACTCTAATTACATAAGAATTTTAACTTAACAAAGGTAACTTGCTTGCTGAGAGTCCCAGAATACTCCGAGAAATGCTGTGGCTTTGGAGGAAGTTTCTGGGAAATACATTCTTAAATATTCAATTCCTCAATGGTATTTACCATGATGGTTTAACATAGTTTATGCAATATCACATATTGATAAACTTTTGCTATGCATTTTCTTGGAGACATCAGTTATTATCTAGCTTAATCTAGACTGCTATCAGCACTTGTTAGGCAGTTAGTCCCTAGCACATTGCAGCAGTTAGGTTCATCAACTTATCCCAAATCAAAGAAAAATTTTCATCTTTTTTGTAAGCGGGGGGAGCTGAGTAGACAAAATATCCATTTGATCACAATATACGACCCACTTCTTTTATTAGAATGCCATCTGCATCTCAAACAAAGTATTCTACTTGTACATATGATGGAGCATTCTTCTTATGTAAGGTGTTTATTTACTTTGAAGAACTGAGAAACGCAGAAATATTACTGCAGGTTAGGCTTAAAATTATAAGTTTCATAATCAAAGGCCACCAAAAAGTAAACAAATCAATTGTAAGTTAAAACTGTTTGCTTGAAGGTTTACCACATTTTGGACCAAAATTCACAAATAAATTCAACTTATATAGACTAAAGTGCTAGAGATGCTATTATATTTAGAGCCCAATTTATGTTACTCTTCATAGAGAAAGTAACCATTTTCATGTCAATTAACATGACATCTGGAACAATGGAACTAACCATTTGCTTGCTAGAGTGTGTGATTTGGAAGTTTGCTGATGGAAATTCAATATTATTGAGCTTAACAATGTTAGATAGAACAATTGATGGCTATATTCTTTATTTGATTCCATGCAGGTCAAGCCTCGAAGAAAGTAAACTGCATGTTATACCGCACTTGGTGATTCATTGGTACTTTTGATTACGATAAGAAAGTATGATTCATTAAAATCTTAAGATAAAACTGGTCCTCTTTTAACTCCATATCCAACATATTGTTTGGGTTGAATAAATTGAGTGTGATATATAGTTCCTTTTTAACTCTAAATGTGATTTCAAATTGCACATAGTATTGTAAACAATAGAGATCCAATAGTGAATTCAATAGAGATCTTTAGCCCTCTGTACAACCCTCACACAGACGTAAAGAAGATTAAAAAGATGGAATATAGAAAGAAGGCAAAATGAAAACAAGAAAAGACAGAGAACAAAAGAAAAGGCACATTAAAAAAATGCTACAAAGATATCTTGAAAAAGCAGCAGAAGATACAAACTCTAACAAGATTCAATCCATTCTCTTTCATAAACCTAGGATCCAACTACAAGCAATAGTATTTGTCAAATAGAATCTTTCCGAAAATATCAAATGGGAAAGAGGAAAAATATGGGAAATTTTACATTAGTTTTACATATGTGAGATCAGTAGCAGCTCCTAAGGTCTCTGAGGTATCCACTCTGGCATTTGTGTAAGATCTTTTTTGCTGCATAACCATTCAATTTTCAGGAGGTTCACCGATGTGTTGCATTATGGTAAGTGTTGCCTTTTGACTCAGTCGTTCAAGAACAACATTATGTCAAAACTCATTTGGCTGCCTCCCTACCTATTTTACCTTTGC
Organism: Jacaranda copaia; assembly: GCA_014898725.1. Classification (NCBI taxonomy): domain Eukaryota; kingdom Viridiplantae; phylum Streptophyta; class Magnoliopsida; order Lamiales; family Bignoniaceae; genus Jacaranda; species Jacaranda copaia. The sequence continues at coordinate 1,697,446 of JACGDI010005219.1, read as the reverse complement.
ATTTTTATTACCCTTTCACAAGCTAAGTTTAAATCCGCGTTATCAACAAACTTGTATATCATCACTTTCCAAGCAGACGTCATAAATTTTTTTTGATTATTGGATGTAAAGATTCCATTGAAACATGTGATTCAATCAAAAATTCACAAATAAAAAACCTCTTAACAATCATTTGATAACACAATCCAAGCTAAACATGCACAACCCAAAAAATAATCAGACAAAAGGAACATATCACCTAACTTTAACCTTTAACTAAAACTTAAAAAAGGAAAAAAATTATAAAATCAAAATTAGAGAGAGAAATACCTTCTGAAAACCCCCAAACAGCAATATATACGCCTCTTTCTTTTTCAGTTCTTGACTATTGCATGCAAAAATTCCATCTAAACATGGGATTCAATCAAAAACTCACAAATCAAAGCTATTTAATTCTACCTGAGAGCTAAGAAAGCATTACCCGAAAAATAATCAGATGATCTAAACTCAACCTTTAACTAAAGGACAAAAAATAAAAGAAAAATCAAAACCAAAGAGCTAAATAACTGATCAAAACCCCTAAACATCACCATTGGTTCTTTATTCTTTGGTTCATGAAAGCCAGCTCGACTTTGACTAAGAGTGGCTATAATTATGGTGAGAAATGCGTAAGTCGCCGGCGACAGTTTCTTCTACCCTTCTTCTTCAAATCTGAAAGAATCGTTGCTAAGATTAGTTACAAATAGAAGAAAAAGGGTGCAGTTTTAGAGTTTTGATCAATCTGAAATGTAGGGTTTAGATAATCCTTTCAGAAAACACAAGCTTTCACCACACAATTGCAAAAGCAATTTTTCACCACATTTATCCATTTGCAACTTGATTTGCCATTTGCTGTGCAGGAAAAATAGTCGGAAAAAAAATAGAAGAAAGCTACTTTTTTCTGACTATCGTGAGTAAAAGCAGAAAACGTCGAGAATGCGTACAATTAAAAGAGCATAACGTACAAGATCGTTAAGCACACACCTCCAAAAATGACGTCATTTTGGAGTACGAAAAAAATAAAAAAAAGGAAAAAAACATTCTCACGTGCTGTAGCACTCTTCACCCGCGCATCCACGCTTATATAATATGGGCACATTTATGATTGAAAATAATATAATATTGTATTTAGTGATAAAGATTATACAGTTTAAATATAAAAATTAAATAATAAACTTACTAAAATATTTATTGTAGGAAGACTATAAATTGAATTTGCATGTGTATAATTATTATATCACAAATTTTTCCCTCTTCGATTAATTTGGATTACACAATCACACCTCACGTGATGTGATAAACAATCAATTGGATGTTGGATTATCTATCGAGCTTCCAATTAATTTTAAATTTTTATCTTTAAAACGAAACACTTGATATGACTTAATAAAATTATCTATCAAACCCTATCCATCAAACCAAACGAGCCCTATACATATAGATATATCTAAACCATTCCATCTCCAATTAGAAAGATCATTGCGAACCTTAGACATTAGTTGGGGCCCGT
>JACGDI010005219.1:1676539-1691402 GCA_014898725.1 Jacaranda copaia | reverse complement strand
CTGTAGTATGTGTTCTGTGTGTGGCCTATCCACTCTTTATCCTTGCTGTTCACAAAGAGCTATCAACGTTCATTTTTAATATTTTTATTTTATGTTTTAAAAGTCAGACCCCCTTCATGGTTGCTTCCTTAACAGAGTGTCAGAAAAATTCTCAGGAGGCATGTTGATGCACTGGACTCAGCTGTAAATAGACTTGTTCGATTCCCTTGATACCATCAAACTGAACCAGTGGCAACAGGCATATTGTTTTTGCGCTAAAGGTTTTAGTGGTATCTGCTGTAGCTGAGATAGTAAGAAATTTACTGCCTAGCTGGTATCATATATATCTGTCTCTAGTCCCGTTGCTGCAGCTAGTATAAATGTGCAACCGGACGCACTTCTGCAAACAATTGTGTTGCTACGTTCTTTCTACTTGCATTATTCAATTATACCTTTTTCATGTTTAATTCGAGCAATTTCTCTTTTACCTTATGTAACAGTAACCTGTAACCTCCTCGAAAACTGAAAGGTTTTTGGAATTTGAGACGTTAATTATTCTTCTAGGGAAGGAAACTGGAAAAACCCCTTCGCTTCCACAAAGATATCTATTCAGAAACATTATAAATAATACTTTCCTCAATCGGGGTTCTCATTATAGGGCATTTGCCAGTCGCATATGCACACACTACAAATCTACGAAAATGGGTCGTAATGGTCGCAAAGAAATGGATGGTAAAGTTAGCAGTTCTTCCAAGAAAAGAATGCCTTCATCAGCAGATGACTCTGTGAAATTTTCACAAGAGCAATATGTAGAGCAAGAAGCAGAAGAAAAAACACGAGCCAGGCCAAGTCCCCATCATATCTTCTTACAACGATCGGATTTGATCACTCCTCGGCACAGCCACAGTCAACAGGCTGTGCCACCTGAACATCATGCAAGTAGGGATCCAATTGCCCACCATTGTAGTGGTTGGCAATCAGTCTTCCGGGAAGTCCAGTGCTATCGAGTCCCTTGCAGGGATTAGCCTGCCAAGAGGCCAAGGCATCTGTACCGGGGTTCCTCTCATAATGAGCCTTCAAAATCATCATAATCGTCAACCAGAAATATTCTTGAAGTTTGCCGGAAAAACAGTGCCAAGTGATGAAGAACATATTTCTGATGCCATTAATGCTGCCACTGATGAGATTGCTGGCAAGGGAAAGGGAATTTCTAAAAGTCCCTTGACGCTGATTGTTAAAAAGAAAGGCGTCCCGAATCTCACAATGTTTGATTTACCCGGAATTATTCAGGTTCCAGTTCATGGACAGCCTGAGGATATTTATGAGCAGATTTTGAAGATCATCATGGAGTTTATAACACCAGAAGAGATTATAATCTGGAATGTTTCATCAGCAAGTGTGGATTTCGCCACTTGTGAGTCCATTAGGATGTGTCAGCAGGTCGACAAGACCGGTGAGTGGACTCTGGCCGTCATCACCAAAGCCGATATAAACTCTGCTCAGAATCCGCCCGAAGTTCCTGAACTGTGGATCACTACGAGAAAGAGATCCGAAGGAAGCCTACTGCAGAACCAACCATGTCCTTGGTTCCCACTCCAACGAATCATGTCATACCTTTGTCATCGAATCGGTCACATCGCTATCCTTTTTGGCTCCTCTCACGTTGGTCGAGCTGCTACTCTCCTGCACAATCAGAAGAAGAGTTATGGCATGCAGCCTCTCTGGTATCTCCTGTCCGATCCTTCTGTTGCAAAAAAAATGGAGGAGGCTAATGAGAAGTATCAAGTTGCTCAAGGAGTCCAAGAATGTAGTTGACAATATCATGGATAGAATTGCAACTGATGTGAATTAGTTTGGGGGAATAAGAGGTTTGGAAATTCGAGATCCTAGATTTAGTTTTACAATTTTCTGTTACAAATGGACTTTTTGATTTTGCTTTGGCTGAATGTGAAATACAATGTTGCATCCTTTGCTTGAATTTTTTTTGATGTGAGTTTCTCTGTCTGACCTTGTCTCAGATGATAAATATGTTTATAGATTTGCCAATTCCAGAACAGAAAATTTCTCGTTTTTAACCAACATATATTAGCAGTAGACCACATAACATGCACTGCTCAGCTTAATCATAGACAATGCAAGTTAGAAGTACTGCTAATTTGATGTATTATTACTTGACGCAGCTCACAAAGAAAACACCCCTTTTCTCTGGACATGCACAGTATACATTGGGAGTTACTTCCACGCCAATACACCAAATTAACGTAAAATATTCTCTGTGTAAGGATATTCACATTTTTCAAAAGGGGAAAAAAGGGAATACTTGCAAGGTTATGAGACATACACGCGATTCACGAGAGTTAATTTGACTAAAATAAAGAAACCACCTATTAAGACATATTGTTACTCTCTTGGCAAGGACATAAAAAAAATAAAATAAAATAACAACAACATAAACAAGAATATTTATTGACAAAGAAAAAATAATAATGATAATGATAATAATGATCATGGTGATGATGATAACAACAACAACATCTATTGGCAAAGAAACAACCAAAACAAATAATAATAATTAAAGCTGCATCACCTTTGTTCCAGGCCTTCTGTACTCACTTTTTATAATTACAGAAAACGCCTTCTCACGTTGCAATGGTGTTTCATAATGTGAAAAATTGTGCTATTTCAATCACATTTTGACTTGTCAAAGCTAATATTTCTACAGTACACTGTAATTTCAACCCATTCCAGGTTATTCGTCAAAAAGAAAAAGAAAAAGAAAAAGAAAAAGAATCAATTCCAGGTTTCTGACCAAGAATTCCGGCTTTCAAAGCACCCCACATCCTGACTCTCCAAGCGAACGACCGAAAAAACCGATAAATCTGGAACAAGTCAATTTATCTTCTAGTATAAAAGGGAGATGGAAAGTGATCATAAGTTGCAATAAATAGTAGAATTGATTAGACTGAATCTTGCCAAGAATGCATATATAAAACCTCTTCCTCTCAATCAAAACCAACGTATGCGACTCTTCAATTTGCTGAGAACTGAAAGGCTTCAAAGTGTTAATGGCCGAATCAGGCAATTAGTTGTATTACCTCTCTTTCAGAACGAAAGACTTTGTAAATTCTCCCAAGGACAGAAAAGTGGAAAATCAAAGAGAAGATGATAATAACTGCAGCACGTCCATTTATCTATCTCCAGATGCACTTATTGTCCGGCAAAAACCTTATAAATACTTCCTTCGCAGCGAGGACTCATCAAACATTACCAAGAACACATATTGACACAGCCAACATGGTTGGTCCGTATCCATCAACCGTTTCCAAGACCAAAGGAAACTTGTCCTGGCCTGCCAGGGAAGATGATTTTGACCACAAATTCGGTCTCCTAAACATCTCACGAGAACAATGTTGATAAACTCGCAAATGCAAGGAGAAGATGAGAGCATGGAATGGAAGAATGATATGTTCTATTAATAATTCTGATAATTACAAAAGAGCTGTACAACAAAATACATAGAAAAAGGGGAAGCAAAAAATGACAGCTGTACGTGTGGGCCAAGAATGAAAGAAAAGCACGTCTAAAGGTGGTTATCTAGCTTAACAAAATGTAAACAAATTCAAGCTGGCAAAAGGTGCCATCAAGGTGGCTGAAATTCATTTGCTGATACCTCGCAAGATGGGGAATGAATGTCAATCATCCCAAGCTTGAGTATGTTTGTCCGAAAAGGGATAGCACCAAGGGGTTTTGTACAAATGTCAGCCAATTGAGCTAAAGAGGCACAAGGCAAAAGGCAAAGAAAGCCAGAGGCAACTTTTTCCTGTATGAAGTGGTAATCAATCTCAATGTATTTGGTTCACTCATGAAAAGTTGGATTTGCAGCTATTTGGAGAACAGAGTTGTTATCATAGAAGATCAAAGTGGGATGAGAATGATCAATGAGGAGATCATGAAGGAGATAGCGTAACCATTGAATTTCAAAACCAGTTGAGGCAAGTGCCTTATATTCTGCCTCGGAAGAGGACTGAGAGCTGGTTGTTTGCTTCTTTGCTTTCCAATAAATTATGGAATAGCCAAGAAAAATGTAAAAGCCTATGACAAATCATCTAGTGTCAATGCAACTTGCCCAATTAGAGTTACTGAAGCAAAAAAGACAGAGTAAAGCACTTGAGGCAAAAAATAGACCAAGACTAGGAGCTGACTTAATATATCTGAGTACTCTATGGGCAGCCTGCATGTGTGAACTAGTGGGAAGCTCCATAAACAGACTCAGTTGATGCACTACAAAGGCTATTTAGGTCATGTAGATGTTAGATATAGCAAACGGCCAATTAATCTTTTGTAAATTGAGGGATCAGGTAAAGGATCACCATGAGATTTGCTCAACTTAAGAGAGGTATCCATAGGGTTCTTTGCTAGTCTGCAACCAAGAAAGCTAGAATCTGATAAAATCTCAAGAGCATATTTACGTTGGCAAAGACTAATACCGCGAGAGCTACGGGCTATTTCCAATCCCAAAAGGTATTTTAAGCTACCTAAATCTTTGATCTTAGAGGATGTATCCAAGTGTCTCTTGATGGAAGAGATTTCATCTAAGTTATTTCCAGCAAGTATGAGGTCGTCAACATAAACAAGAATAATAGTGATGGAAGCATCATGATGTTTGATAAATAAAGAGTGATCAGCCAAAGACTGCATGTATCCTTCTGAAGTAAGAGAATTAGTGAGTTTTGAGAACCATTGTCTGTTTGCCCGTTTTAACCTGTATAGAAATTTCTTAAGACGGCATACTTGATTAGGTTGAGAAGTAGTAAATCTAGAGGGCAAGGTCATGTAAACTTCTTCATGGAGATCACCATGTAAGAAGGCACTGTTAACATCTAATTGGTGAAGATGCCAACACTTAACTGCGGCAATAGCTAACAATAAACGCATCGTGGACATTTTAGCAATAGGAGAAAATGTATCAAAGTAGTCAATCCCTTTAGTTCATGTGCAACCTTTAGCAACAAGGCATGCTTTATACCTTTCCACAAACTCATCAACCTTGTACTTAATGCGAAAGACCCATTTACAACTAATAGGCATCTTACCAGGGGGAAAAAAATGAGTGACCAAGTGTTGTTGAGCTCAAGAGCATGAAGTTCAGCGAGCATAGCATCTCTCCAACATTGGTATTGCATAGCCTGTTTATACGTTTTAGGCTCAAAAGAAGCTAAAATAGATAGGGAAAAACATTGTTGGGGAGGAGAAATATTAGAATAAGAAAAATAATTACATAAAGGATGAGAACTACCAAAAGAAGGACAAATTGGAGTAGTTGTGGATGCAAGATTGCAGTGATAGTCTTGAACGTAGTTGGGAGGTTTAAGGATGCATGTGGAATGTCTAAGTGAAAGAGTGGTAGCAGTGCCATTAGATTGATTTTCAATAAGAGAAGGAGAAGGAAATATATTGTCATTAGGAAGAGGTGGGATTTGTGAGGAAGGAATGGGTGGTGTAGCGGATGAGGTGGCAAAGGGAAAGATATGTTCATAAAATATGATGTTTCGAGAGAGGAATATTTTTCTAGAATGTATGTCAAGAATAATATATCCCTTTGTCCTAGTTTCGTACCAAAGAAAGCCACATTTCCTAGCCATTGGGTTAAATTTGTGGCTATTATTGATTAATGTGGAGGCAAAACAAAGTGAACAAAAAATGCGTAAAGAAGAGGGGTTAGGGGCTATTTTATATAGGAGATGAAATGGTGATCTATTTTTCAATAAAGGTGAGGGTAGTCTTTAATAATGGGAACAACATGAGAAATGGTGAAGCACCAGAATGTTTTGGAGAGATTAGATTGAAAAAGTAAGGCACATGCAGCATTTAAAATGTGTTGATGTTTTCTTTCGACAATGCCATTTTGTTGAGGAGTCTCAGCACAAGAAGTTTGGTGAATGATCCCTTTTGAAGCATAAAGAGAAGTTATAGAAAACTCAACACCATTATCACTTCTTGCAACTTTAATTGTTGCTGAAAATTGAGTTTGTATCATGGAGAAAAAAATTTGTAATTGAGAACGAGCCTTTGACTTATTTTATAATAGGAATAACTTATTTTATAATAGGAATATCCAAGTGAAGTGATTGAAATCATCAACTATAGTCATGAAATATTTATGTATAGAAAGAGTTGAGAAATGGCCCCAAATGTCTACATGTATCAAAGCAAAACATTCTGTGGAAGTAGTATGACTAACAGGAAATGGTAATCTCTTTTACCTTGCACAATGACATATATCACAAGGAAAATTATTCAATCTAATAGAAGGTTAAGTACTTTTGAGGAGCTTGAGTTGTGCGGGTGAGATGTGGCCAAGTCGAAACTACCATAGATCAAACTTGGGAGGTGAACTATCCATGGTGACTAATGATGAAATAATGGATGAATATGGATGGCTTGACAAAAGGAAAAGACCATTTTGCATCCTAGCTGTATCAATCGTCCTCCAAGATAGGAGTTCCTAAATGTAGCAAAAATGAGATTGAAAAATCAAACAACAATTGAGAGAGAAAGTTAACTTGGAAACAAAAATTAAGTGAAGGGAAAAGTTGAGAATATAGAATCCATTGTGAAGAGTAAGCATGGGGCTGAGAACCACAGTGCCTAAATAATGGGTGGTGACAGTATCACCATTAGGTAAATTAACAGAAACAGGATTACTGTGTTTATAAGTAGTAAAGATGATAAAGAAAATGTAATATGTTTTGCAGCACCTGTATCTAATATCTATGAAAAGGTTGAAATAGAATTAACTAAGGCTAGAAGATTACCTGCTAGTTCAGAAAAATTAGATGTAAGAGTAGAATGAGATGTGACATTATTAGCAATGGAGGGCTTGTTAGTGTTAGATTGGAGCAGAGCGAGAACTTATTGGTATTGCTTATGAGATAGAGATACATATGGAGACTCACTTCTAGCAGGGGGCTCTAGAATAGCATCTGTTTGAGCAACAACCAGAATTCGACCAACAAATGGGACCTTTGAAGTCACATTATGAGTAGAAAAAGACTGATATTGTGAATGATAACTAGAGGGATATCCATGTTTCTTATAGCAGGTGTCAACGATATGTCCAAGTTTTCCACAATAGGTACAAAAGCATTTATCACTAGGAGTAGCAACAAAATTCTTAGAGAGAAGAAGCGGATTGAAATTTTGAGGGGAAGGAGATGGACCCTTGTGTGCAAAAACTTGGCAAACACCCAAAGAGAGTTGGCATTCCTGTTGCAAGACCATAGAAAAAACCTTGTTTATAGGTGGAAGTAGGTCAATAAGCATAATCTGAGACCTCATTGTGGAAAATTGGTTGCGTAAACCTTTTAAAAATCAAATTACATAATCACTATTCTAGTACTTCTTAACCACATCCAAGGCACCAAAGCAACACAGAACAGTGCAAGTGCAGGATGGAAAAGGCCAAAAATTAAGAAGCTCATCCCAAAGTATCTTTAATGCCGTAAAATAATCGATTACTGATTGATCTCCTTGCTTGAAAGCCTAAATTTCCTCCTGTAAATTTGAAATGCGAAAAATGTCTCCTTGAGAAAATCGATTATGAAGATCATTCCAAATGTCAGATGCCTTATCAATCCATAAGATGCTTTGAGCAATAGAAAGACTGATTGAATGGTTTAACCAAGATAAAACCATGGTGTTGCAATGTTCCCAGGCATGGAAAAAAGGATCTGTATGGGTGGGCATTGGTAGAGACCCATCTACAAACTGTAATTTATTCTTAGAGAGGAGAGCTATTTTCATGGCACGAGACCAAGCATTGTAGTTGTTGCTAGATAAAACAGGAGACACAAAGGTGAGGGCTGGGTTTTCATTTGGGTGAAGAAAGTATGGGTTAGATGGATATTGATAGGAATCTTGGGCAGTCAACAGAAAAAGAAATCTAGAAAAAGAAATTTAAAGATTTGCCATGGATGAAACTTTTGAAGAAGAAAATAGCTCTAGAACTATGTTGATATACTCACAAATGCAGGGAAAAGATGAGAGCATGGAATGGAAGAATGATGTATTCTATTAATGATTTTGATAATTACAGAAGAGTTGTACAACAAAATATATAGAAAAAGGGGAAGCAAAAAATGACAGCTATACATGTGGGCTAAGAATGAAAGTAAAACACATGTAAAAGTGGTTATCTAGCCTAACAAAATGTAAACATATTCAAGCTGGCAAAAGGTGCCATCAAGGTGGCTGAAATTCATGTGCTTATAAACAACAAGATGCTGTTCCAATCGGATCAGACGTTCATGCCCCAATTGTTTCTTCTTACAATGACAGAATTCATCTACTCCTCAATGCCATGGATAGCTTGCGCCACCTCAAAATCATGCAAGAAGGCATCCAACTACCCATCATTGTGGTGGTTGGTGACCAATCTTCTGGTAAGTCCAGCGTTCTTGAGTTTCTTGCTGGCATTAGCCTCCCCAGAGTCCAAGGTATTTGCACCAGGGTCTCTCTCATAATAAGGTTGCAGAATCATACCAACCCTCAACTAGAGCTTTTCTTGGAGTATGATGGAAGAGTTGTGCCAACTGACGAAGAACACATTTCTGCTGCAATCATTACGACCACTGATGAAATTGCTAGCAAGGGGAAGGGAATTTTTAACACCCCATTAACTCTGGTTGTGAAAAGAGAGGTGTCCCAAATCTCACAATGGTTGATTTACCAGGAATCATTCGAGTTCCTGCTTATAGACAGCCTGAGGATATCAATGAGCAAATTTCAAAGATCATCATGGAGTTTATTACACCTGAAGAAAGTATAATCTTGAATGTCTTATCAGTAAATATGGATTCTCCACTTGTGAGTCAATTAGGATGTCTCAGCAAGTGGATAAAATTGGTCAGAGGACTTTAGCTATTCTAAACAAAGCTGATAAAGCACCAGAAAGGCTGCTAGAGAAAGTTACTATGGATGATGTTAATATTGGACTTGGTTACGTCTATGTAAGGAATTGTATTAGGGATGAGTTGTACAATGATGCTCGGGCAGAAGAAGCCAAGCTTTTTGAAGCTCATCCTCTTCTGTCAAAGATAAACAAGTCCATTGTTGGGATTCCTGTTTTGGCTGAAAGATTGGTTAAAATTCAGGCCACCATTATTCTCAAATGCTTGCTTGACATTGTTAGGAACATCAATGGTAAGCTTTCTTCTAATGTGGAGGATTTGAACAAGTTGCCCAGAAATCTTACCTCAATAGCTGAAGCTATGACAACATTTATGCATATTCTTGGATCTGCTAAGGAATCCTTGAGGAAAATTTTGTTGAAAGGGGAGTTTGATGAGTATCCTGATGCAAATGAGATGCACTTTACTGCTAGATTGGCATAAATGCTGAATAAATACTCTGAGGAAATGCAGTCTAAATGTGGTGAGAATGATACCAAATCAGGTTTCTTTCTTGATGAGATAAATGTTTTGGAGGAAACTAAAGCCATTAGACTGCCAAATTTTCTCCCCAGAGCTGCTTTTCTTACACTGCTTCAGAAAAGGGTCAAGGGAATATCTGTTACACCCTTTGAGTTTGTTGAGAAGACATGGAGCTATATCAAAATTGTTGTTATCTCTGTCTTGATGAAACATTCTGAGAACTACCCACAACTTCTGTCATCCATGAAAAGAGCAACCCAAAACCTTGTTGCTAAACAGAAGAAATAGTTAATGGAGTGGGTGATTGATACTGTGGAAATGGAGAAGCTTACTGATTACACTTGCAACCCTGAGTACATGGCTTTATGGAATAAACTTATGTCTCATTAGAATGCATTCATGGAAATCATGAATGATCATTCAAAGCCAACAAACTTATACATCGATGGGATTGGAGATATTGATGTTGCTCATTTACACAGCCATGTTGTCATCGTGCCAGAAGCATTTGACATCAAAATGAGGCTTACTTCATATTGGAAGACTGTCCTAAGGAGATAGGTTGATTGTATGGCTTTGCATTTGCTTTTTAGTATTCAGAATTTGATGAATAGAGAAATGGAAATGGAGATTGTTAATTAGTTAGACCTGAAGGCAATGGGTTGGAGAGGATGTTGGAGGAGTCTCCAACTATTGTTGAGAAGAGGAAGAGGTTGCAGAATAGTGTAAAGCCGCTAAAGGAGTCCAAGGATGTTGTTGCTAAGATCATGGACAAAATTGCTGCTAATGCCAATTGATTAGCATGGGAAATTAGCCTAATTAGCCTCCTGATTGATACTTAAGCAACATTTATTGCGTTTGGGGTTAAATATTAGTTCTTATTTTTGCTGCTTAAATGCTTTTGTTCAAAAGTAGTTTGATTATGTTTTTGAACGCCAAGGAAAACTATGTTTGCATTTCTTACTGTTGTCTTAACTTGGCTTCTTCATTTGCTTTTTCTTTTTTTGTTTTTTTTTTTAATTTCCTGTTATTGTGAAGAATGGCATCACTAATCTAATTAATAGGTCCACACCAACAATTTTTAATTAATCAAAAGCTCAGAAAGAGAGAGTGTGTTTCTTGGTAATAGCCTCCAGTCTTGGATTGCTCATAAAGCTAGATCTTGTCGTCAAACAAGCAATGTCCTTCTACAATCAATAATTTATTTATAAAAACAAGGTAGTAGAATATATAACATATAGGTAAAGTTAGTTTAGTAAAAATAATTGAATAAATTTAATACATTTGACTTGGGTGAAAATAAATGGATCAAAATAATTGAATTCAATGAAGTATATATATAAAAAAAAATTATTAATTTCTTAATAAATCTAATTATTGATTAAATTAAATAAGTAAATTCCTTCTCTATAAGCTATAATTATTCAAATTCCTAGTTGCCTTAGTGCCCATTTGGTTTTGTTTTCAATTCCCAGTTTTATTTTCTTTTTTACTTCCCCTTTTCATTACATCTTGAAAATGAAAACAATTAGCTATTAATTTCTTCTTCATTTTTACAGATATTTCATTCTCAAACATTTTTTCAAACACACATTTATATTTTCTTTCTATTTTCGTACCTTATTTTTCCTTGTTCTCATTTTCACAACTTTTAATACAAAAAACACACTTCATCTAAATACAAATCATTTTCAACCTTATACAATCATTTAATTTTAAGACAAAACATCCCAACAACATTTCATTTTCAAACTTAGACTCATTACTAATTTTTCATTTTTGAAAATGATAGAAACATATCCCAATGGACCCTTAGTTCTTCTTTCATTTGACCTCAATGATTTAAATAAAAAATGGTGTTACATTAGAACAATACAAATTGAAATATCCGTCGGATACGAATTCAGATGTTAATTAAAAATATCTATCGAATACGAATATCGATACGGATATGAATATTGTAAAACGTAAACGGATATGGATACAGATACAGCATATCCAATTCATTTAATATCCGTTTACAGCCCTAGTTATAGTGTTCCATGGTCATGAGTTTGAATTGATAATTTAGACATATTTTATATAGTAAGTAGATTGAAATATAAGAGATTCAACTAATGATTAGTTGAGAAGAAAAACCAAGCATTCGATTAAATGATATCCTAGTTGACATTTATCAAAACAAATAATTAACACATAAGCACTGTGTGTCAATATTAAAGCACAAAAAAATAGGAAATTTGATAGTAATTGGAAGTAAAACTTTTATGTTAACTTTACCTGGATGTTTGAGTCTTGTGTATAGCCATTCCAACTTTCATATTGTCTTATTTATTTGATTTTTAACCCTTATAAGACATATAAAATTAATTTATTTTTAAGAATACATAAAATATAACTTCAAAAAAAATAATATTAGTACCTATATTTGAACCCCCTTTATAGGCATCAATTTTTATGCAGTTTTTTTACTCTAAATTTGGTAGTATTTGGTTTGATATATATAATTTTGTTGTAGATAGCGAAGTTTCCTGGAAAGAGTTATATATAATTAGCCATGAGAAAAGCAAAATAAATATATACATGTAATTGAATTTATTATGCCTTGAGCTTTATTGATCAATGTCATGACAAAGCAAAGTTTATTCTGGAATTGATCACACTTGAATTTGAATGGATAGCCTTAATTTTGGCTGGTAAAAGTGGAATTGTAGGTGTAAGTACATGCTTGTTAGTGCTCAGCAAATACAATTTTTCTATCAATTATATTTTTTTTGAAATCCTTCCATTCCATTCTTTGCCGTTATATTGTCTATTTGATAGGATCCAAATTCCTCATAATGATTATTTGGCAATTTTTCATTAGCAACTACTTGCAAGAAGGCAAATCATTTGAAGTTAAAGAATTAAAAATTCCTCTTCGTAATAATTATTTCAATCACTATCAATTGTATCAAAATTACCAAATGTCCTTTACTTCTCTAGGAATATGAAGCTCAATTTTTTATTTAGTTATAAAAATCCTCATTTTTAAATTGCTAGTATTGCTCAACTTGTAATGTAATGAGTTGAATCAACATTCTTACTTAAAGTTAAGAAAATTTCAATAATTAGTTATTCTTTGGAGTTTTTTCATTATCACATTTGATAATCATTTTTTCAAGAATATTGGTGTTGCCTTTAGCTTTAGTTAGCTCTTATTTATTTCCTATTCAAAGTAAGAAATCACTAAATTTATAGTTATGTTTTGTGCTCATATTTCTTGACAAGTAACTTTCGTCATTTTACTTCGTAAAATTGATACAATCAAGTTTGCCAAAAATGTTTGTTTAGTTGTAGCCCTTAAAACAACTAGTAACAATTTGGTTAAAGTTTCCACAAAAAAATCACCACTTTGCCACCAAAGCATTCATTATTTTTCATTATCTTTAAGGAAATCATTTTGCCACCAAAGTATTCATTGTTTTCCATTATATCTTCAATAAAATAATCTACATTATAACTATTAACCTTTTGATATTAGGGCTTCATTCTCCTGCAACAATATTATTTTCGGTAACAGTTTCAAAATTTCACTTTGCTTGGATACAGTGTAAATATATACACTTTACTGATATTTCACATTTATTGGTAATTTGAAATGTGAATGTGTTGTTCTTCCTCTTGGCATTGTTACAGCTGCAACTCTAAATGTTTGTTATTTCAATGCTTTTTATTTTTTAGATCTAAGATGATCCCAAAATGTATGATCGAATAATATTTTCCAAGTTCCCCTGGTCAATCTACAAAACCATGTCACGTTTGCATTTTTCTATGCACTCTAAAATTATTGTAAAAGCACTATATTATTAAGGACCCAACTTTAATTGAAATTCATAAACTCCCAAAGGTATTACTGCCAACATCTTATTTTGTACCTTTCTTGGCAAATCATCACACACATTATTGTTATATATTGGAATGATTGGAATGTTAGAGGAACAAATACTTTTTACTGTGCTTCCTATAGAAAGTTCAAACTTTGCAAAAGTTTTGGCAACTAATGGCTTAACTAAGACTCATGATTCTTTCCTTAAATATTCAAATATTGCTTTAAAGAATGTATCCCAATTATTCCTCCCATTTGTTGGAGCATAATAAACCCATATAATTGCAAGTAATTGTTGAGTTCATGTGTCATTTGAAAATTAATGGCTTCATCTAGATATTCAAAAATACTTCGATAAGATTATACTAATATCATTTTTGTGTTGTTTTTAGAAACTTGAGAATCATATATATACCATTTACTGTGAGGAAATCTAGAAAAAATGTTGGATCTATAAGATGGTTAAAGAAAAAACTATAGTAATATCTTTGTCCTTTTGTGATATTGCCCCATGTATACAACCTATCACATCTCTTTTCTTTGCCTTATTTCAACATCTAAGCCGTTTGTCCTAAACATATTATTTTGAAAATTCACTATAGTGAGAAATTTTCTTACTTTTTCACTTTTAGCACATAGAGAAATATTTCATGAGCATTGTTTTGGAGATAGGGATAGGAAAATGCCAAGTTACTCATTAGGGCCTTTGGCCTAGCCTACTTATGCTCTAACTTGGCCTAAACTATTTAACAAAAAGGCCAGATCAAAGCTTAAAATGTAATCTTTTTAATTAAATAAGCTAAACTTAGTGATATGGGATAACCCAGTAGGTCCAACAAGCCCAACATCAAACGAGATAGCCCATAAGGCCCAATAGTAAATCTATTTGGTCGACCAGTATCGACCTCACTTGGTAAGGTCTGCGGTCGACCCGTATCGACCTCAGAATCACTCTAGAAGTTCGAACATTCAAATATAGTCGACATAAATAGACCTTAAGACCACTCCGGTGTTTACTCAAATCTCGTCGTGTTTATTAGTCTGACAAGTCGAGTTTCTCTGCACTAATGACACGTGGTAGCCGGTGCAATCTTTGCTAACAACTCTGACAACTCTAACAATCCTGCCAACAACTTTGGCAGAGACGTGCGCCTACTGGCACGGTTTATCTGGAAAAATAAGAGATTTAGCCACCTGACACAGTATCGTGATCTGGACATGGAATGACTCCCAATCCCCTAGTATGGTAAAAAGTTAGTACACCTGATAGGAGTACTTAGGTAAAATCACGTCGGGCAGAAAGCTATAAATACTCCAAGTCCAACCACGCTCAAGGTAATGTCCCATACATTATAAACTTTACATTCTCTATATTCTATTCGATCTCTCTACCTCGACTAGGACTAACTTGAGCGTCGGAGTGCCTTCGCCGAGGGCACCTCGGCTAGCTTAATGTGTGTTGTAATTGTAAATCTCAAGCCCCAAAGTTATACACCATCCTGAATACTTGACCTCTCTGGTCGACTCCTCAATAATACAACTCCCATTTCCTCTATAAACAGCTTTAAGCTGCATTATTTGGCAC
>JACGDI010005219.1:1624069-1665629 GCA_014898725.1 Jacaranda copaia | reverse complement strand
TCATTTTCAAGATTTTGCTCATAGACTGTGCCACAGTCTCATAAATTTTTCTCCAACTACCCTCCCATTAGATATTTTCTGCACTAAAAATGGCAGAGATTTCCGAAAAAAATCAAAACAAAGTCAAAGCAAAATATTTAAGGTTGTGTTTGGTTTCATTTCTTCAACCCCTTGTCACGCATTCTACTATTTCAAAAATAAAAATCATCACCTTTTAACTATTTTCACCCAATATTATTTTTATTTTTATTTTCAAAATATATTATCCAATAACTTATCTCTCTCTCTCTACCTGCAATCTATTAAAACCAACATAATTATTTTCATATCACATTACATAACTAATTTCCATTAATTTAAAATTATTATAAATTGAAAATGGAAATGAAAATAAAACCTAACACTCCCTTAGGTTTCCCGAATCCCACAGGATTTGCCTGTGAGAGTATCTCTTTAGGCTTAGCACAACTGGTAAGTGCCTTTATTGTGGCGCCTCAAAACAAAAGGGTACATCTATATTTGTTTTTATCATCCCAAATTATATGCATATAATATAATCTTTATTCAACATTTATGTGGAACAGTTTAAATATAAAATATGGCAGAAACATTCAAGTGTGGATATAGGAGAATTTGCTCTTGATCCGGATTGAACGTTTTTTGGTGTCTACTCTAATTTAAATTTTATGCCCAACAATAAATTGTTAGTGATGTTGATGTTGAAAACCCTTTGACGCTCAAGTTAGTACTTGACAGACAAAAGAAAATATGCAGAAAGAATTATGGAGAACTTTTAAATAAAAATTATGTGTCTTCATATTGTAATATGAGATATTTATAATGAAGAGTCATAGAGTTTGATTAAGTTTAGATGTCTTCCTACTGTTGAGGTTTGATTCTCTATAATTCTATAACTCTAGAAAATAAATATGGGCCTTGATTTATGGCCCATATATGTATTTACCTTTAAAAACTAAGAGAGGACTTTATCATACTAAATAATAATTTCTTTGTTGTGATTAAATTTAACTTCAGTAGGACTGATCACATACAAAGTAGTGATGAGTTAATTGTTGACTTTTGTGTCATAGCCCCGAAGAAAGGAGCAGTATCAAAGAAACGGACATTAGTCCCTTGAATCGATTCCCAGAAGAGATATAAGGGGTTAAGTACTTAAGGAAGGACAAAGGTCTCGGGCCAGGATTGGCAGTCACAAAAGCAGTAAGGAATTATATGGCTGGATTGCTGGTATTTTTATTTCCATTCTCTATTTTCATCATTTTCAAATGTGTTGTCATTTTATCATTGTTTTACATGTGAAAATAAAAATGTGATTAGATAAGGGGCAATTTGGTTATGTTTTATTTTTATTTTCAACTGTTTTACTATTTAGAAATAAGTTATAAACAACTTATCATCATTTTCACCAATATTTCAATTTATTTTTATTTCAAATATATATTTTCCAACAACAAACATATCTTCTTTCAATAACCTATACATCTTATATCTCTTTTTTATTATTAATATATTTCCCCACCTGCAATCTATTTAACTGTATATAATTGTCATTTTCCCAACAGACTATCCAAATACAAATTTATTTTCTACTCATTTACTCTAACTAACTTTTCAAATTTTAAAAATATTAAAAATAAAAATTAAAAATAAAAACACAACCAAACTCCCCTGTAAGTATTGTGAATATTTTGAAAAAGTGTTGATTTAAAATATTTTTTTAATATAATAGTGTTAAATATTTTAATATAATAGTATCAATTATTATTATTATTATTTAATTAATTGGGGGCTCCATTGTCTTGAGAAGAAATGTGGGTCCCATTATTTTGAAATAATAGAAAAAATTAATATTTAATTAATTAATAGATTATAATTATTTTTAAATTAGTAGGTATTATATATTTGAAAATGATGGTTTATAGGTATGAAAATGAAAATGGATATTGTTTTCATGGAAAATAATACAAACAATCGCATTCTCTATTTTCAAAATAGTGTAAAATGAGAAAATATTGTTCTAAAATACGAACAATCCGGTTCATAGGCTTTCATTTTGTACTATGAGTGAGACTATACTCAGAGGGCTAGTTTGGTTGGATTTGAAATTTATCTCTTAATAAATTATCTCATGATAAAGTGTGATGATTAACTATTGTAGTATTGTTTGATTTGCATGGTTATTTATAAGCATACCTACATGACTGTTGTTTGGTTGAAAGTATTATAGTTGTTGAATTATTCTCTCTTTTCTTTACATCACAAGCAAGCAGTGCACATTTTCATCCTGCCATTGTTAAATACATTCTTTTTCTTATATCCTTGTTAAATTTCTCCCACTAGCACCTAACAGCCCTCCCCAAAGAAACAAAGTTTGCAAGCTATCCATCCAACTGATTCCTTAGAAACTCGTCGGCATCTTAAGTTTACATGGTCAGCTTCCTATTTGAAAATCACTAAAGTCGCAGGTTTACTTTTTTGATGGATTTTTTCGTGTTTAATCCGAGACTTGTGAGCATTATTTAGTGATTAAATTTTTGCATGAAGTGAATTTTTGAATGAATTTATAGTGCTTCTCTTGTGTACTAATTTATGGATTTGATTTACTCAAAAAAGTTGTAGAAATTGCATCTTTTCATTTTATTTTTATTTTTATGACATATTACATAAATGTCAATGGGATTTCTAATGGGATACTATTTTGATAAATATGATAAAGATGTCCGGATTATTTGACGTAAAGGATTTTAGTTGATTTGATTTTAAATTTGCTACTTTTTTTGAGTAATGATAAATTTTAAAAATAGTAAGTTGCAATTAAAAATTAAAAATTGATATATATAAAATAGTATAGTAGTTAGACCCCGTAATTTTTCTATTTGTATTTGGGAGATTATTCAATATAATTTTAATAAATGAATAATTAATTTTAATTAATATTATTGATTTATTTTGCATACAAATTAAATTCGATCAAGTATCAAAGTGAAATTTTATCGTCAATCAAATCAACTCTTTTAGCTTAAAAATCTCATACCAATCAAGTTGTGACATATGATCTGTTTTAGTACGTGGACTAATTATATAAAGCTAATATTTGTGCAAATACATAAAAATTTAACTTTTACCATCAAATCATCCATTCTTTTTGAAAAAATATTTTAATTAGTATAATTCTATTTATTTAAAAATGAAGAAATTAAAACATTGATGTAGCTGCTAGGATTTTTATTTAATTTAATTTTATCAATTTTTAAAATAGAATTCAACAGCATCTATGAACTTTGTTTTATATATTGATTTTCATTTAATTAAAAAAGTAAATAATTTAGCTATAGAAACTAAACTTGAGATGTGTATTAGTAAACAATAAATATCTAAATATATTTAAAGAAAAGAAAAAAGAAGAAAAAAAAGCATATTAACCAAAAAAATTTTTAAAAAAATGAAGAATAAAAAAAGATGCAAGAAAAAAACTGCGACACTTGCTGCAATTTTATTGACCAAACCCCCATATGCAAGGGGCTTGCGATTTGTGGAGTTTCTTAGATATTCTAGTAATTTTGTAAAATAATTAATGGGTTAAAAAAGATTTTTCACAGTAAATGGGGGGTGCTCTATCAGTTGGGATAAGTTAATCGAGGGGCGGCGGCAGGATTAGGTGCATTGTAGATTAAGATTAAATATACAAATTTAAAGATTTTACACAAACCTGCCGGAGAAAACAAGCACACAAATCAAATATGGAATCATTATTAATAAATTTACTTAATCCTTAATTATACCTCTGTGAAGAAAAGATCTTGAACCTAACTCAACTTCAAAAGTTAGTTCAAAAAATAAGAATTGCCAGATACAATATATAGAAAGACTACAACTTATTTATTTCTCCAATATCTCCAACCAAACTTGTCCGGAATCTTTCTGGACGTAAGAATGCATCAGCTGTTAAGCTTTATCTGCGAATGTTTTGTTTCTTCCGAAAGTGAACGAATATGTGCAATGACAGATGACCTTCATTGGAAACGGACAGTTGACTTCACAAAACTTTGGCCAAATATACTATTTTATTTTATTTTTTAAGGTTAGTGACTTTCGTTCATTTAACAATTGATGACATGAAAATTTATATTCTGCATAAGATCAATTTTTAGATTTTTTAACATAAAAAATTGATCTATTATTGTAACTTAGTATATACTTCTTTACATTTATAATAATTGTTCTTCTCATAACCAACTTTTGAAGGTTTTGTAGAAAATACATAATTGAAATGCTCCAAATTATGAATTTTTAATTCTTAAACATGATTTTTTGAGAATACCTTTCACGAGTATGCAAAGGATTCGATCTATTTATAACTCTATTTATAGAGGAAGATTTTGAACTCATTAATATTCTAAACCATCAGTATTATATGTGATGATTAATTATATTTAAAATGTATTGTATTTATATCATATTTATCAAATTATTTCTAACATATACTTTTATCACATCCATAATTAAAAAGGAGCAACATGGTAGTGGAGATGTCTCTGGGTTACTTTAAGTAAGACGCAAGGATTAAAACAGGTGGATATTAGAAATGTTGAATAATTTATAGGACTTGCGAATTGTACAATCCATCATAGTATCATTAGAAATGGTTATTTCCTATTTCATGCACCTTAATTTCTACAAAAATTGTTCTTCAACAAATCCAGAGTTTCATTAGAGTAAGGCAAAATATACCCAGAAAAATAAAAATAAAGATTTGATTAATGAAAAAAAGAGTAGCCAGTAGTATTAGTATTACCTACTTTGTGCATTAAATAAAGTGAGAATAATACGCATATCTTACTATGTACGGAGATTACAATTATTATGCGCTATCCTTCTTTTGATTTTTTAGCCTTTCAAATTGACAATCACTTTATAATAAATTCTACAATATAACATTGGATATGTAAATGCAATAATTGTTTGCATTTAATTTGGGATAGAATTCTAAAAAGAGACTAACATTATGTGCCGAGGGAAAGGAAGATGAAACACTAATGTTTGGTTATTAATGATATGTTTTGAATTATATTTTTGGAGTGGGGTTGGTAAATGTGAAATTCTAAATGTTTGTTTATATTTTTGAAATAGTTAGAAAATTATTTTAAAGAGTTTTGGTATGTTTGTTTATGTTTTGAGAGAAGATAATTTTTATTTTAACTAGTGGGCAAAGTGATTCCAAACCTATGGTTCCAACCCAATTCACTTTGGGTTGGGTTGGGTTGGTTTTAAAATAATTTGATTGGGTTAGGATTGAGTTGGATTTTGGTGGGTTGAAATGGGTTTCAAATGTAAATATGTTTAAAATTGATTTGGTTTCTAAATAATTTAACCCAATTTTAGCCCCAAAATTATCCTTCCATTTTCTCATTCTCCCAAGATCATACCTGATGCGTATGTATCCCTATCCCGAGTTAAAGTAGTTGCGAAGGCTATGATTAGGAAGTTGTTTAGCTTGACATCTCCCTCAATAGACAAGTAGAGCCAAATTCAAAAAGAGTAGCCAAGATGAGGGTGTAAGGTGCCCGAGCTGAATCTGGTAGGAGCAGCCAAGATGAGGGTGTGAGGTGACTGAGTTGAGCTCAGAGTTATGTCTTCAGCCCAATACAATCGGAAGACAAGGAACGTGGGCCACACATGACACCGTGTCAATCAACTCTGATGAATGTGGATAGTTAGAGGTTTAGTGGGCGGTTATAACCTTAGTTAGTGGGGTTCTTAGCCAAATAAATGGTATTGTATGAGATTATAAGGGGACATACTAGATTATCAAAGGAAAAAAAATACAAGATTACCTTTTTTGCTTTCAATTAGTGCTCTAAAATTATTCTTTTTGGCATCAATTTAGCGTCGTCTATGGGAACATAGATTAGGAGTTGAGACATAAGAATAGGTGATTCAAAAGAGAATGGAGAGACAGGTATGGGGATGATATCACAAAGTGAGCTAACGCTTGTAACCGTAACCGCCATGCCATTAGCTACGGTAGCACAACTGGTAGTCACTAAAGAAAGGGTTGTCCCGGTATCTCCGATGGTGGGGCAAATGATTATAGAATAGTTGGCCAGCTTCTTATGGTCAATGTTTGGCGTTATCACTGCCACCTAATCTATTGGAACCATGCATGCATCCCCCCGCCAATGTGGCCAAGCCCCATGGTCATTCTTTTTTTTGCCAGGAATGGCACTTAATATTCCGCTGCCTTCCACCCCAGTACCCCTCTCGGGATTGTTAGCCCTATACCTCCAGTAAGGGCGATGGTCACTCCGGCAGTGCACATGCCTACGAGTGTAGCCCTTATGCAGAGCCCTAGAGCTGCCTTAGTGTTATGAGTAGTTGCGCAGGGCACGGTTATAGATGGGCCACCTTTCCACAATAATCAGGGCTAGTCATAAGAGGACAAAAAGTCACAGTGACACAAGTCGAAGGAATAATGAAAGAACCTAGAATGGAGGATGCACGGAATATACCCAAAGAGGTTCACATAAAGATCCCTACCCACTTAGTAGATGCGAAAGCAGTGACAAAAAGTCAGATCTCGGTGGGACATGGCATAGATAGGAGGGACAAGTCTCAATCAGATTAGATGGCGGAAATGGAAGAAATGGGAAGGGAGATGGAAGAGCTAAGGAAAAGGATCGAAGGGAGGACGAGAGAAGAAGTTAAGGCCTCACCATTCGATGAAGTCATATTTCGTGATCTATTCTCAAAAAACCACAAGTCCTTCAATATGCCTAGGTACATGGACACTACCAACTCTACTGATCACTTGTGTGAATTTGAGAACTTGTCCCAGCTATAGCAATTCTTAGATGGAGTGAAGTGCAGAACTTTCCTTACCACCTTAGGAGGAGCTACTCCAAGATGGTTTGGGCAATTACCACTCTGGTCACATTCGAGGAATTCGCACAAAGATTCCTACATCAATTCACCAGTAACAAATAGCATAGGAGAAGTGCGCAGAGCCTACTTTCTTTCCAGCAATGGGAGGCTGAAAGCTTTAGAAGTTTTATGAGGTGGTTTACTACGGCAGCCTTGGAGGTTTCTTCCCACTCTAGAATTATTAAGTGGTGCCTTCACTCAAGGGCTACGTTCTGGTCCTTTCTTTTGATCCTTAAGTAGGAAGCTAGCAAAAAGTTATGATGAGCTCCTAAGGTGGGCAGAGAAGTATATTCACAAGGAGGAAGACTATGAGGCCAAGGAGAAGAGTTAAAGAAGAAGAGAGGGGACAAGAAAGAAGATCTTACCAATAAAAAACCTAGGTAAGAAGAGAGACCCAGAGCTGCGCTTGTGCGGCAGGTGAAAGTTCCATTGGTGATGGGGCCAAAATTCAATCACTACACTCCTTTGCGGTTGCCCAATGAATAAGTTATGTAGGCTATTGAGCATCTTAACCTGCTTTGATGGCCACGCTCCTATAGAGACCCGCCAGACGGCCCAGGTCTGACAGATTCTGCCACTTTCACAATGAGCACGGACATAAGATAAAAGAATGTGATCACTTGCAGAATGAATTGGAGTAGCTGGTGCGAGATGGACAGCTGAATAAATTTGTACTCAGAGTGGGAGCCAAAGGCAGAGATAAGCGCCCTGCATAAATTTGGGAGGGATAATAAAAAATTTAACAATTCAATGTGGAAAATGATACTAAAAATAGGATTGTCAAAGGAGTGTTCACATGATTTTAGGAGGTCCGGCTGAGGGAGACACTCACTGAGCTAGGAGAGCAAAAGCCAGGGTTGCAGCACACAAAAATATGGAGGTGGCATCAGTCTCTACCGTTAACGACACCCAGTTATCTAGTTTAGACCAAAGGACCTAAAGACACTGCATCTACCTCATCAAGATGTTTTAGTTATTACAACGATGATAGCTAACTATGAAGTAGCATGTATTTTTTATGCCTTTCAACAGATGGATCTAGAAAACACCATGCTTGAGCTAGTGGAAATGTCACTCTTTGAATTTTTAGGAGAAGTAGTTCGACCCAGGGGACTGATTTCTTTGCCAATCTCTCTATGGGCAGAAATGTACTAGAAGGCATATATGGTAAATTTCTTAGTAGTTGATGCCTCTTCAGTGTATAATGTGATTTTTGGCAGGCCTATGTTACAGCTCTTCCAAGCGGTAGCTTCCCCATACCATATGAAGATGAAGTACGTGGTAGGGCGATTGGTAGGGGAAGTAGTAAGAGATCAATATACTTTCAATAAGTACTTTATGGATGTAGTGAGAAAGGGATGCCACAAAGGTGATGAGGTCGGATGTAAGCAAAGGTCAAATGGTATGGGCGTACCTTGGGTATAGAAAGCAACAAAAAATTAAACTTGAGGGGGAGCTTCTATCGATAAAGTTGGTCTCAGGAGATCCCAACAAGATCACATGGATAAGTTCCCACCTGGAGACTAGCTTAAAGGTAGAGTTAATTGCCGCACTAAGAGATTATGTGGATGTTTTTGCCTTTTTTGTCAAAAACCTTACAGGTATAGACCCAAAGATAGCCGAGCACAGACTTAATGTGGACCACACCATCAAGCCAATCAAGCAGAAAAAGAGGCATTTCGATCTTGAGAAAGACCGCATAAACCAGCAGGAGGTAGAAAAGCTCCTGGATGCAGAGCATATTGTGGAAATCTAATTCCCTGAATGGATCTCCAATGTGGTATTGGTGCCAAAGTACACGCACAAGTGGAGAGTGTATATAGACTTCAAGGATTTGAACAAAGCCTACTCGAAAGATTTCTACCTTCTACCCAAGATAGATCTGATGGTGAACTCTACTTCTGGATGCAAACTCCTTAGCATGGTGGATGCCTTGCAGGGATACCATCAAATTCCACTCAGCTTGGAGGATTGTAAGCGGGTAAGCTTTATCACGTCCCAGGGAACTTACTATTATCTAGCCATGCCTTTTGATCTAAAAAATATAGGAGCCACGTATTAGAGGCTAATAGATTGGATGTTCAAGCATCAGATCGATCATAATATGGAAGTGTATGTTGATGACATGTTGGTAAAGAGTGCAAGCCAAGCTGAACATGTTGAGGATTGAAGGAGACTTTTGAAACCCTGTGCAAGTATGGGATGAAGTTGAACCTAGAGAAGTGTGCGTTTGGAGTAAATGGAGGTAAGTTTTAGGCTATCTGGTGACAGAAAAGGGAATTGAGGCTAACCTAGAAAAAATTCGAGCTATTTTGGAGATTAGTCCCCTAATAACCATGAATGAAGTTTAGAGGTTGGCTAAAAGGATAGCTGCTCTAAGCAGATTCATATCTAGATTAGCTGACAGAAGTTTACCTTTTTTTGGAATATTGCTGAAGGTGAAGCAGTTCGAATGGGGGGAAATAACATAACGCGCATTTAGGAGCTAAACGCTTACTTAGTAGAGCTCCCTTTGCTGATGAAGCCCACCCCAGGGAAAACTCCCTATTTGTATTTAGCAGTATCTGAGCAAGCAGTGAGCTCGATACTCGTAAGAGAGGATGGAACAATGCAGAAGCCAATATACTATATCAGCAAAATCCTGCATGTTGCCGAGCTGAGATACCCAGAAATTGAGAAATAGCACTAGCCTTGGTGGTCACAGCAAGAAGGTTACAACCTTACTCTTTATCTCATCCTATAGTCCTGCAAACCAACCACCTGTTGAAGCAAACTCTTGGAAAGGCTGACATGGCTAGAAGACTAGTTAAATGGTTAGTGGAGTTGGGAGAATATGATATTGGCTATGCCCCCAAGAACACCACAAAAGTGCATGCCCTGGAGGAATTTGTAGTAGACGCACTTATAAGGGAGGATGAAGGTTTGTGGATGGGTCGTCAGGACATGAAGGAAGTGGAGCTGAAATTGTTGTTGTTGATCCTGAAGGTGAAGAGATGGAGTTTGCAGTAATGTTTCTTTTTAAGGTCTCCAACAATGAAGCAGAATATAAGGCCATGATATGGGGGATTAAAATGGCCGTGTAAAGTGGCGCTAGACGCATCTGGGTGTTCGCTAATTCACAATTAGTAGCAAAGCATATAGAAGGACAGTACAAGGCTAAAGAAGCCAGAATGAACAAATATCTGCAACTGGTAGACAAGCTACAACAAGATCTGGCAGAGCTTCAAATAACTCAGATACCTCGGGAGAAGAATAATAAGGTAGATTGTTTAGCCAAGATAGCCAGCTCTCTTAGCAAGAGTAATACCCAATGAATTATGATCTACGAGCTAGAGAAAAGAAGTTGCGAAGCAGAAGTCCTCACGATGGAAGAAGGTTAGGATTTGAGGACCCCTATCATATGATATCGATAGGGAGACAACCTGGTAGCTGGTCATAAGTTACGTGTGCGAGCAACATAGTTCATTATAGTAAATGGATTGTTGTACAAGAGAGGTTTTTCTCAGCCATTGCTACATTGTTTGTCCCCTCATGAAGGGAAATATATCTTGCAAGAAATTTTCAAAGGATGTTGCTGGAATCACTTAAGAGGGACTGCACTAACCTCCAAGACTATCCGAGCTGGGTACTTCTGGCCCTCTATTCGAGCTGACACAGGAGAGTTGGTGAAGAAATGTGACAAGTGTCAAAGGTACGCCCAGGTTAGCCCACCGAGCCCATGTATGGAATGAGTGCCCTCTGTCCCTTTACAAAATAGGGAATGGATATTGTGGGGCCTTTCCCCATGGAAACCAGGTAGAGTGAGTTTCTGTTGATTGCAGTAGATTATTTCAGTAAATGGGTAGAAGCAGAGCCCCTGGCTAAGATAATGAAGAACGAGGTGCTCAAATTCTTGTGGAGAAACATAGTATGTAGGTATGGCATCCCTAGGGAGTTGATCTCAAACAACGGAAGGCAATTCCAGGGGGCTAAGGTGCAAGCCTGGTGTAAAGAAATGAAAATTGTCCAACAATTTAGTGCTATATCCCACCTACAAATCAATGGGCAGACTGAGGTCATTAATCGCGATCGTTTGAGGAGTCTAAAGAAAAAGGTTGAACTAAGCTGGTAGTGGTTGGATGGATGAGCTTATCGGCATCTTATGGGCCCACAAGACTACACAAAAAGTGTTAACCAAGAAAACACTTTTCAGTATGGTCTATGGTGTGGATGTACTGATATCAGCCAAGGTAGGTCTGGAATCACATCAAGTACTGGCATACAATCTTGAGGAGAATAGGGAATTGCTCAAGGATTCTTTGGATATGATTGAAGAAAAGAGGGAGAATGTTTGCCTTAGGTTGGTTAAGTACAAGCCAAGGATCCAAACCGCCTTCAACAAAAGGGTCAAACCTCACAGTTTCCAGGTGGGAGATTAGGTTTTGAGAAGAATGGATGCATTGGGAAATACTGGAAAATTGGAACCCAAGTGGGAGAGACCCTACAGGGTGATCATAGTGCTGAAAAAGGGAACATATGAGCTAGAAATGGTAGAAAGAAAGAAGCTAGCTCATCTATGGAACGTGCAGAACTTGCGGCGTTTTTACATGTAATTTCTTTTAGAATTTGCTTCACTATTCCTACTTTACATTAGTTGTCTCTCTATGTTTACTTTAGCTTTGTCTCATAGAAATTAGACCAAGTTAGTTTCCAATTCTAGTAAGCTCAAGTTAGGCAGGATTAGCCTACCTCTTGTTAAGTTTTGAAAGTGTCATGTTTGCTTTTTTAAATCACTAATTTGAACATAATGAATGAATATCCAGCTGAAGATGGTGAATACTAAAGAAAAATTAGCTCGATTGATCTAAACTATTGAAGATGGCGAATACCAAACAAAAATTAGCTCGATTGATCTAAACAATTGAAGATAGCGAATACCACAAAAATCAGCTCGGCTGATCTAAACAACTGAAGATAACGAATGCCACAGAAATTAGCTCAACTAATTTGAACACAATGGAGGAATGTCCAGCTAAAGATACCGAATGCCAAATAAAACTTAGCTTAGCTGATCTAAACTACTAAAGATGGCGAATGCCAAATAAAAATTAGCTCGGCTAATCTAAACAACTAAAGATGGTAAATGCCATAGAAATCAGCTCGACTAATTTGAACACAATGGACGAATGTCCAGTTGAAGATGGCAAATGCTAAATAAAAATCAGCTCAACTGATCTAAACTACTGAAGATGGCGAATGCCCAATAAAAATCAGTTCGATTGATCTAAACTATTGAAGATAGCAAATGCCCAATAAAAATTAGCTCGTCTTATCTAAGATAACTAAGCATGGCTAAAATACAATCGTGGAGGAATACCTAGGCCGTTTGTAGGAAGTTGGAGTTAATATTGACTCAGCAAAATTGAAGGGTAAAATGATTAAGACTTCAAAATAAAGATCTCTTTTTTCCATTCAGTAATGTGGTTACATTTGTTAAAAAAAAAAAAAGAGGAAAAAAAGAGATCGCCTTAACAAGTGGGCTGGGTGCTTTACAAAGGACTTTCAGTTGCTAGGGCTAGCCTGCTCAGGGGGAGACGCTGGGGTGGCAACTTGGTTCAAAGGATCTGCTCTAGAGAATACCTCTGCCCTTTCTAAAACCTCATTCTCTGACCCCAGCTCGACTGTGGATTGAGGCTCAGCAGGATCACCTTCAACTTTACCAGTAGGGTCATCTTTATCTTCTGAGTCTGATGGGAGGGTTTCCAGCCTAAACATCTGATCCACATTCTCGTCCAACTTGCCCATGCGTAGCACTCTTCTAGCCTCCAACTAGTCTGCATAGATATTGATGCTGTGATAGTAGTATTTCAGATCTTTTTTTACAAGTATCTGCATGAAATTGTTGCCCTTCAGATACTCGCTCAGGCGTAATCTCCAGCTGGCTTCTAAGAAGTTCCTCCCCTCTTCACTATATTGGAATACCTCGTAGATGATATCCCATCCCTCATGACGGCTTTCCTCCCGAGCCTTCTCTAGTGCTTTTTCCTACTAAGACATTAGCTTGGGTATCTTCAGCTTGGACTTGGCTAGGCTGCGGCCACCTTATCATGCTTGGCCCATAAAGTCAAAAGCTGCTGCCTTAAGTTCGCGAACTAGCTCATCTCGACGTGAAGCTTATCTAGCTCGACCTTCAACCTTTGGTTATTTTTCTCCAGTTGTTGGTGTTCCCCTTTCTATCATGCGAGAATGCTCCCTGCAAGGATACTTGTCTGGAACAAAAAAAAAGTAAGTAGAAATCAAGAAAAGCAATAGAAAGAAAAGTTCAGCTTTTGGAAGTAGTATACCTTGGAAAGATATGAAGCGAATTGATTGCGAAAGCTGTCGAAAGGTATTCCATCAACTAGCTACCGATTTAAGGTAGTTAAAATCCCCTGCAAGAAGTCCTTGTCCAGGGTATGAGTGGAGTCTATTAAAACCGAGTTGCCGACCATGAGGTAGGTATTGGGTCGCTGCGATGCAAAGTCAAAGAGCTCGGCTCCTCTAGGATGTTTTCCTCAACTAAAATTAGATTGATTGGCTCAATAAGTGTAGGTCTCTTGGGCGCTAGAGTTGCAGGATGAAGAGTCTGATGTTTCCATTGAGACGGCTTAGTTGGAGCCTTATGGAAAGAGCTAGCTCCACTGGATTGTTTTGGAGGCTAGTTGTTCTTTTATTTGCCTAGTTGGCTAGCCACCGTGGCCAACAGGAATGCTTTGGTAGAAATTCTCTCTGAAAAAAAAAAAAAGAGGTCAGAGACAAGATCACCTGAACAATATTCATCTTAAAGAAAAAGGTGAGTACAAAAAGGCTCTGGGAGCTTCTCGGCTTTAGGACTTAAGATAAAGTGGTACAAGAAACTTGGTGTTCCCAAGTAGGTCAACTATAGCTGATAACTATTTAGCCTGTCTAGCAAGAACTGCTGACCTAATAGGAATGTCCTACTCTTGGCCAAGCTCTCCGAGGGTATATGTTCTATCTATCTCTCAAGGAAACCCCATGACTCGGGCGATGCTATGTACACATAATACTATTTCTAATATTTCATCGAGGTAGGGTATTTAGATAGAAAGTGCACGTCCTCTCGAGATGTTAGGTAAAATAGCTCAGAACTTAAAGATTTAGGGTAAAAAAGAGAATGGAAGAGGGTAGTCGTAGGCTTTACTTGCAAGTGTCTACATTGGATGATGAAGTCTGTCATTAACCTAAATGAATTAGGGGTGAATTGATTAAGTGGATTGCCCAAGCCTTTAGACACCAACCTAAACAGCTTAGGTAAAGAAAAACGCAACCTACCGCTTAGCGGTTCTATATAAAAATATAGAAACTTTGAAGGGGGGTGATATGGTCGATCTGAAGATTTGGGCACTACTATACGATACTTCTCTGAGATGTCCATGATCTCTCTCAGCCTATGGCTCTTGTGTCTAGTTATCCTAAAGAAATATGTTTTGTAATAAGAAAGCCCTGCCTGAGTCATTCCTTACTCAATCTCCCTTATCACCTTTGGTGGGATACTGAAAACTGAGTCATCCGAGTCACCATCCCCAACCAACTTAATGGACATTATGAGTTTTCTAAGAACTCCAATGAAATAAAATTGAAAAATGTGAAGTGAAGAATTAGAAAAAATATGGACTCATTTTCTAGAGGCACGAAAGGCGAGTGGAGTTTCCTTCAAATCGCGACGACGACCGCTACCCATGAGGTGGAGTATTGCCAAAGTGCGCGGAGGAAATGAAAAAGAAAAGAAACGTGCAAGGGAGGGGTTGCAGAAATGGCGAAGGAAAAGGAAGGCTGAACAGGCGCATAACTTTTATAGGGGAAAAAAAGGGCTTTTAGACTCCTAAATTCAAACCACATCGTACATGTGTGTCTAGGGATATGTAAGATAGGATAGCTCAATTAATGCTGCAGATAAGATAGATGAACATGGGGAAGGACAAAGTAATAATGGTTATTCCTTGGAAAGGGTCAAAATCATTGTAGACTTGCCTGAGTCCATCTCGGGCGTCAATTAGCTCGGATGAGCATCTTATTAGGAATACACTCATCCGTTAAATTGCTTCACTCATGCTTCATCTACCATTAGCTCAGACTGTCATAGTTCAAACCTTTTTTGAACTTGATTTTTGGGGGGTAAGGTGATACGTATGTATCTCCATCCCGAGCTAAAGTAGTCGCGAAGGTTACGATTGGAAAGTTGTTCAGATTAAGATCACCCCCAATAAACAAGACGAGTTGAATTAAGAAGAAATAGCCAAGATGAGGGTGTGAGGTGCCCAAGCTGAATTCGACAGGAGTAGCCAAGATGAAGGTGTGAGCTGACCGAGTTGAGCTCAGAGTTATGGCTTCAGCCCAATACAACCGGAAGACAAGGAACGTGGGCCACACATGGCACCGTGTCATTCAACTCTGATGAATGTAGATAGTTAGAGGTTTAGTGGGCAGTTATAATCCTAATTAGTGGAGTTCTTAGTCATATAAAAGACTTTATACAAGATTATAGGGGGACATACTAGATTATCAAAGAAAAAAAATACAAGATTACCTTTTTTGCTTTCAATTGGTGCTATAAAATTATTCTTTCTGGCATCAATATTCCACTTTATTTTTATTTTTATAACACTCTAAAAATAAAAAAAATAATGAATTGAAAATTAGATACATTGTATATCACCGATTAATCATTTACCATTTCTCCACCTCATTTAATTTTAGATTATTAATTTATTAACTTAATTCAAATGAATTAATCAAGTAATTTTTTACTTGAGATTATGATCTAAAAATTGATGATATCATTATTTCGTTTATAAACTCCAATTTTTTATAAAAACTTTTAGGTAGTTAATTTTATCGCCCTCATATTATTTTCAACCTTGAAATATGAAAATAAATAAATAATTATTTTTTTCTTTTTTAATTTTTACGAACTACCAAAATATAAATATTTAAACACAATAAATTTATTGTCTCATGGTAGCATGTGAGAGGACAGACTATGGTCGTCCATTTCATTTTCTTTGCTTCCACATGAAGAAAGGACCCTGACTTTATTTTTATTTATAGTTATAATATTTTTAAAAAATAAAAAATTAACTATATTTCAATATTTTTTGAGTATTTCAAAAATAATAATTTAGGTAGATATAAGAATTTAAATTTAAATATTTTATTTTTTTATTCTTAAAAAAGACATATTTTTCAAGATATATGCATATTTTAATTATTTTAAATTGATAGTAATACTTTTATGTCGATTTGAATTTGAATTTAATCATTGTGATAAACGATAATGGACTAGAATGAAAAAATTAAAAATAAAATAAGTATATTTTTGCAAATATTGACTAAATATAAAAAGTAAAAAATAAAAAACAAATACAACTAGTATAGTAAACATTTTGTTGGGTACAATGTAAATATGTTGTACTAAAAATTTAAAATATTTTAAATAGTTATGTTTTATTCATTGAGCAAGATTGTTATTTTGTATTAAAAGAAAAAAAATATAAATATTATAAAATAATAAGTAAATTATGTGTTTACATAATTTGATTTAATTTTACGTGATTAACAAGAATTTGATAATAATTAATTAACATACATCAAATAAAATAAAAAGATTATAGTTTAATAAAATAATATAACAATGTATTTAGTAAAAAATTTACATTTTTTTTCTTTTTTGTATTGGACCCACCCAAATTCGACCTAACTCATTTTCTATCCAACCCATAAATATAAACCCATTTTGAGTCTAATCCATTTTTAACCCAACCCATAATGACCCAACACATAATCAAACCAACCCAACCCATCTATTTGCCACTACTAATTTTAACAACCTCATTTAATTTTAAATTATGACAATAATAATAAAATATTATGATATGTAAATATATCCGTGATGACTAATCAAGTGATGATTGGTCAAGGGTTAATTAGTAGTTTTTGGTCTTAATTCACTTTCACTCCAAGGGTGATTTGATCAATTTTGGACAACCATTTCAAGTGAAAATGAGCAACATGTTTAGTTACAATATAGTGGAATGAATTTGTTCCATCGTATTGTAACTAAACATAAGAAAAGATTTAGATGCTACCAATGTAGAAATGTATGAACTGCTATTTGCTTAGTACCCAAGAACTTAGCGGTTGAGAGAGCTTATAAATACATCTTCAATCTGATTTCTCAATAGCCATTCATCACTCCAGCAAAAATACTCGTCAATTTACAAAACCTTCTTTGATTCCTCCATTTCTCAAGCAAAATTAATGGGTTCTTTGATTGCTGCCCAAGGAGAAATCTCCTCCACAATAATCGACGCTGTGCCGAAGATAAGTTTGCTCAGCATCTCAGAAGAACAATCAATCGAAGAAACATCATTAGGTCATGATGCCCCCATTGTTTCTTCCTTCAACAACTGGATTAGGCCGCTCGTTGACACCGTCAACAGGCTGTGCCACCTCAAGATCACGCAAGAAGGTATCCAGCTACCCACCATTATGGTGGTTGGCGACCAGTCTTCCGGCAAGTCCAGCGTTCTTGAGTCCCTAGCTGGCATCAACCTCCCCAAAGGCCAGGGAATTTGCACCAGGGTATCCCTCATAATGAGGCTGCAGCATCATCCACACCCTAAGCCAAAACTTTTCTTGGAGTTCAACGAAAAAATCGTCGATGCCATTAGTCTCGCCATTGAAGGAATGGCTAGGAGGGGGAAAGGGATTTCCAACAATCCCTTTGTTGTAATTGGTACAATTAGTATAATTAATTATTAATTAACTTTAGATGGATGCCAATTATGGTTGAAATTCAAAGATTAATTGTGGTGGTACAATAAAGGAAGGAAATTGGTTAAGTGTTTCTTGTTGAGTTGTCCCACATGGAATGCTTGAGAAAGTAGAGACTTACTTGGACATTATAAAATCAAGTTGAGGAGTTGAAGAGTTATTCCAACTTTTCACTTGTCCCACATTGGTTTTATAAACTATTGTGGACTAGTTTATATTGAATTCAAGTAAAAATGTTTGATAAAGTATTTTTTAAGAGATTTATATAAGTGGACCACACGGGCGCCGCCACCCAGCCCGGCTCCAGCTCGTGGGTGTTAGGGTGAATGTCTTAGTGTCAATCTTATCTTTTTGGGATAAATTCAATTTAAATTTTTTAAACTTAACTTGGATTAGATAAGATAATCCAAGTGGATAAATGTTGACTCGGTCAAGACTCATTGGATTAGTCTAATCCGATCAGATTAAATCAAATCTTTGAAGATTAAGTTGAGATTTAGCCGGATTGATAGAGATTAAGTGGGATTTGGCAGAGGGACTTGAGACACGTGGCGTTATTCTGATGGATGTGTGACGTGTGTGGGACATGTGGCATGATACTGGTGGACGGTGTGGCTGATGTAGCAAAATATCATTGGCTGGGTGACGTGTTAGAAGCCATTAACTGGAGGACTCTAACCCTAATCCTGCCTATAAATAGACTGCCTCTGGTAGTCTTCAAACACACAGCATTCTCCTCTCAACACGCCTAAGTATTCTGCTTCTGCCCACTTTCTTGTTCTTTCTCAAGAATCCTTATCTTCTCTTCCCAAAAATATTTCCTGTCCCAAATTTAGATATATACGCCTATCTCATTCTTATTTGGCGACTAAGTACTATTTAACGTGAACAAGAATGAGTACACCTGATCATTCTGGACCAGCTCATCTTGGAAGGAGTTGCATTATACCCATTGCACTGGTGAATTGGGGCGCTCATTTCTTCAAGAGAAACAGAATTTCTCTGTGATTTGATTGTCCGATTGATTCTGTTATGATAGAGAATTCTTAAAATAAGTTTACTTTTAAATTTGATATTTACTTTAGATAAAACTGACAACATGCTTTGTTGCTTTTATTGCCTCAGTTGATATATGAATTTTGGCTTTTTCTAGACTCACATCTAATTAAATTATTGCTTAAATTCTGATTTGCCTTGAATTTGATGAATATTTCTAAACATGCATGCTATATGTTTAATTTTGACGACACATGTTATGTGTATTAAATATGATATTGTATGCTTGATTTGAATTTATTATTGATAAAATGCATGTACTACCTCAATTGTGATTATCTGAATTAATTCTTGATAATCTAATTTGCATATTTAATTGCATGTTGGTATATCCTGCTACAAAACAACAATCTTGAAGAAATGATATTTTCGTGTGTTTTTATCTGTTAAAATTCTGATTAGATATCCTATCTAGGAATCTTGCTTGATATTTCTGAGTAGATGTCCTACTTAGGAATTCAGCCTAGATATTCTACTTTAGGATTTATTTTGTAATCAATCATGGCTGCAAGTTCTAGTGCTGTTGGTGAAGTTGTGTCAGCAAAAGTTGACCTTTTCAGCCTTTCGAAAAAGTTCTCGGGCCAATTCCTTAAGTGTTGGCAACAACGCATGAAAATTTGGCTAACGATGAAAGTTCTTCTTTTGTTGATTTAGTTGACCATCCCAGAACCAATTGAAACTAATCCCAAAACTAAGGAAATAATCAATTGGAAAATGAAGGATCAAATTGTTCAATGGGTGATTTTGTCAACTTTGTTTGATACACTCTTTGATGTGTACTGTTCTGATTCCTATTTAGCTAAGTCTTTATGGGACGAATTGGATAGAAAATATAATGTTAAAGAGCAAGAGCTCGAAAAGTATTCAATTTCCAAATTCCTGAAGTATCAGATGGTTGAGGGCAGGTCTGTATTTGAACAAACACATGAATTGATCAATCTAGAGCATTCCCTAGCTGATGCTAAGATGAAACTCCCTGAGAAATTTATAATGATGTCAATTGTCAACAAGTTCCTCAAATCTTGGGAAGGCTTCGGCATGACTCTAAAGCATCAGAATGGGAAATTAACTTTAGATGATCTGATGATTGCCATAAGCATAGAAGAAAAACATAGAAATTAATCCCACAATGTTCCTGTTGAATATAATCCTAAGGCAAATGTGATAGTAGGAAAGAAGAAAGTCAACTTGAACTCAAACTTTAAAACCATCGATAAAGGAAAAGCTAAAATAAGTAAGAAATCGAAGGCTAACAGGCCATGCTAGAATTGTGGACAAAAAGAGGTATTTGGCTAAGGAGTGTCCCTCCAAGAAAGCCAAGGCTAAAGCCCAGTCTACTGGACCAATAGTCAACATGGTTGTTGGAGACACCAGCGAAGCTGGAGTTCCTGATGCATCCGTTGACGAGTACATTTCTTTTAAACCCGAATTATTCTCTATCTATGAACTAGATGGTTGGCTGATAAACACTGGTGCTAATGTGCACGTTTGTGATGATAAATTACTGTTTGTGTCTTACTAGCCTGTTAGCGAAAGGACTGTGATGATGAGGAACTCAAGTGCAGCCAAAGTGTCTGGGATAGGATGCGTGGACCTGAGATTTCCTTCGGGGCGTATACTATCTCTGCAAAGAGTGTATCATGTCCCAACAGTTCGAAGAAATATAATAAATAGTTCTGTAATAGTTAGGGAGGGTTTTGAGATTTTCTTCAAATTAAATAAAGTTGTAAGTTTACATTACGGAACTTTTATTTGTAAAGGCTATCTTTCTGATGGTTTGTTTAAACTGCGAGTTGAGAAGATTCTTTGTTCAAATAAAGTTGATATTCCTAATTCTCCTATCATAAATGTTATTGAAAATTCTTCTATTTGGCATAGTCGTTTAAGACACTTAAATTTTGATTCTGTCAAACGCATGATTAACTTAAATTTAATTCCTAAACATGAAATTGAACAAGGCCATAAATGTCAATCTATGCTGAAGCTAAGTAAGTGAGAAAGCCTTACCATTTGATTGAAACACAAACTGAAATTCTTGACTTAGTGCACACAGATATTTGTGAGTTCAATGGAGTCTTAACAAAAGATAATAAAAGATACTTTATCACCTTTATAGATGATAGCATTAAATACTGTTATGCTTATTTACTAAAACACAAAGATGAAGCAATAGAAAAGTTCATTATGTTTAAAAATGAAGTCGAAACACAAACTGGTAGAAAACTTAAACGGTTAAGGTTAGATAGGGGTGGAAAATATGGGTCCAACCCATTTCATGAATGCTGCCAGAATTTTGGCATAGTTCATGAAAAAATAGCCCCTTATTCTCCCGCTTCGAATGGGATAGTTGAACGAAAGAATAGAACATTTAAAAACATGATTAACAGTCTATTTTTGAATTTTGGATTGCCTAAGTACATGTGGGGGGAAGCTCTAAATACAGCTTGCCATATTCTAAATAGAGTTCCCCTGAAACATAAAGAAAGTACTTCATTTAAATTCTGAAAAGGTAGAAAACCTAGTCTAAAGTACTTTCGAGTGTGGGGCTGTCTTGCAAAAGTATTAGTCCCTGAACACAAGAGGAAGAAGCTAGGTCCTAAGACTGTTGATGCGATCTTTCTAGGTTATGTGGAAACATCTTATGCTATGACATTTTTGGTTATTAAATCAGAGATTTTGGGCATAGATGTGAACACTATAGTTGAATTTTGTGATGCTATGTTCTTTGAGAACGTGTTTCCCATAAAGACTGGGATACCTCCAAATGTTTTTTTAGTTTCAACCCTAGAGTTTGCATTAATTCTGGATCATGTGGAAAAGATGACAAATGTTGGGGGCGGTCCTAGTAGTAGCACAATTCCAAAAGAACTAGATGAACCCAGACAGAGTAAAAGGGCTAGAATCATTAAGGACTTTGGAAGTGACTTTGTTACATACAATGTCGAGGGTGATCATGTTACCTTCAAAGTGCTATGGCTTTCCATGAGGCTAAGCATTAGAAGGAAGCCATTAACAGTAAGATGGATTTTAATATCTCAAATGGGACATAGGAATTAGTCGATCTCCCTTCGGGGTGTACTACTATAGGAAGCAGGTGGATCTTTAAAAAGAAACTAAAATCTGACAAAACTGTTGACAAGTTTAAAGTCAGGCTAGTTGCCAAAGGGTTTAAGCAAAAAAAGGGAATAGATTACTTGACACCTACTCCCCAGTAGCTCATTTGACTACAATCCAAGTGCTTATAGCACTAACTTCTATATATGATTATCCTATTCATCAAATGGATGTGAAAACAGCCTTTCTGTATGGTGATCTTGAGGAAGAAATCTATATGGATCAACCAGAGGGATTTGTAGCTTCTGAAAATGAGTGAAATGTTTGCAAGCTTGTTAAATCATTTTATGGTTTGAAATAAGCACCTAAATAATGGCATGAAAAGTTTGACAAAACCATATTCTTATTTGGCTTCAAAGTTAACGACAATGATAAGTGTGTTTATTGCAAAGTTAAAGGTGATAATTGTATTGTGTTATGCCTGTATGTAGATGACATTCTATTAATAGGTTCCAACACTGAGATTATCAATGACACTAAGTGTTTCTTAAATAAGAAGTTTGAAATGAAAGATATGGGTGCTGCAGATATGATTCTTGGACTTAAGTTGACTCGCTCAGCTGAAGGTATAGCAATTTCTCAATCTCACTATGTTGAGAAGATAATTGAGAAATATGACTATAAACAAAGTAGAATCGTTAAAACACCATATGATCCTTTAGTGGCTTTCTTTAAGAATGAAACTGGTGTACTGGTGTTTCAATTAAGGTATTCTCAAATAATTAGTAGCTTGTAGTATCTTACAAACGGGTCGAGACTAGAGATCTCATGTGTAGTCTCCAAACTCGCTAGATACACAAGTTGTCCCAGTCGAACCCATTGGGAGGCTCTGGATAGGGTACTTCGGTATCTAAAGGGCTTAGTTTCACTAGCCTTGCACTATAAGAGATTTCATGCAGTGCTGGAAGGATATAATGATGCTAGCTGGATTGCTAAAAACTCTTAAAGTAATAGGTGTTCAGGGTATGTATTTACCTTGGATGGGGGTGCTGTCTCTTGGAAGTCTACCAAACAAACTTTGGTAACTCGGTCCACTTTTGAGGCTGAGTTGTGCACCTTGGACACTATTAGGATAGAGACAGAATGGCTATATAGGCTGATGGTACAATTGCCCATGGTGACCAAACCTCTTCGGGGAATTGTTGTACATTGTGATAACCAAACTACAATTGCAAAGATTAGAAGTTCAAAGTTCAATCAAAAGACCAAAAGACACATCCAAGTTAGACTAAAGTTTATAAGGGAGTTAGTGTTTGAAAGGATCATAGCAATTGATTTTGTTGGATCTAAAGGCAATATTGCTGACCCTTTAACTAAAGGACTTGATTTGTCCTTAGTTCATAAATTCAGGTTGGGGATGGGACTGAAAACCCATCAATGATATACCTGCAGTGGCAACCCAACCTACCAAGTGGTGATCCTACAAGGTAGGTTCAATGTGGTATAAACAAGTTGTTGAGTATATCAAGTTGCACCTAAAATTAATTGATACTTCGTATCTGGTGTCTCTCATATGAATATCTGGTAGGTGCTGATTACTGCTAGTTTAGTAAGAGTTTAACTCTGAATGGGGTCAAGTTATTTGGATGAGATACTGGCAGTACATCCCTAGAGATGTCCAACTAAATGAATGTAGTCCTTTGGCCGGGACTAAAGAAATTGGGTTATTCCTTCAAAAACATTCATGACTCAGGATCAGGACACATGGCCTTAGTGTGTCAACCCTAAAGATCAGTATATAGCCTTTAGCTCATTGTTACTGATGGACGCAATCACAATCATAGGAACAAATTCAAAGCTTAGATCCATTTGTCCTGGGGGTGGTAGAAATTAGATAACTTAGGGAGTAGTTCAAACTAGAAGATACTATTTCTGAAAGCGAGCTATGATTGAATCGGATAGCCATTATCTATGATTTGCGGGGGATTGTTGTAATTGGCACAATTAGCATAATTAATTGTTAATTAACTTTGGATGGATGCTAATTATGGTTGGAATCCAAAGATTAATTGTGGTGATGCAATAGAGAAAGGAAATTGGTTAAGTATTTTTTGTTGAGTTATCCCACATGGAATGCTTGAGAAAGTGAAAACTTACTTGGACATTATGAAATCAAGTGGAGGAGTTGAAAGGTTATTCCAACCTTTCACTTGTCCCACATTGGTTTTATAAACTAGTATGGACTAGTTTATATTGAACTCAAGTAAGAATATTTGATAAAGTGTTCTTTAAGAGATTTATATGAGTGGACCACATGTGCTCCGCCAGTGCCACCCGGCTTGGCTTTGGCTTCAGGTTGTAGGCATTAGGGCGAATGTCTCAATCTCAGTCTTATCTTTTTGGGACAAATTCAATCTAGATTTTTTAAACTTAACTTGGATCAGATAAGATAATCCAATCGGATAAGGGCTGACTCAGTTAAGACCTGTTGGATTAGTCTAATCCGATCAGATTAAAATAAATCTTTAGAGATTAAGCCAAGATTTGGCCAGATTGATAGAGATTAAGTGGGATTTGGCAGAGAGACGTGAGACACGTGGTGTCATTCTGATGGACGTGTGATGTGTGTGGGATAGTGGCGTGATATTGGTGGATGTGTGTGGCTGATGTGGCAGAATATCATTGGCTGGGTGACGTGTTAGAAGCCATTAACTGGTAGTCTTCAAACACACAGCATTCTCCTCTCAACACGCCTAAGTATTCTGCTTCTGCCCACTTTCTTGCTCTTTCTCAAGAATCCTTATCTTCTCTTCCCAAAAATATTTCCTGTCCCAAATTTAAATATATGCGCCTATCTCATTCTTATTTGGCGACTAAGTATTGTTCGATGTGAATGAGAAGGAGTGCACATGATCATTCTGGACCATCTCATCCTGAAAGGAGCTGCACTGTACCCGTTGTATTGGTGAATTGGGGCGCTAATTTCTTCAAGACAAACAGAATTTCTCTGTGATTTGGTTGTCCGATTGATTCTGTTATGATAGAGAATCCTTAAGATAAGTTTACTTTTAAATTTGATATTTACTTTAGATAAAACTGACAGCATGCTTTATTGCTTTTATTGCCTCGGTTGATATATGAATTTTGATTTTTTCTGAACTCGCATCTAATTAAATTATTGCTTAAATTCTAATTTGCCTTGAATTTGATGTATATTTCTGAACACGCATGTTGTATGTTTAATTTTAACGACGCATGTTATGTGTATTAAATATGATATCGCATGCTTGATTTGAATTTCATATTGATAAAACGCATGTACTGTCTTAATTGTAATTATCTAAATTAATTTTTAATAATCTGATTTGCATATTTAATTGCATGTTAATATATCTTACTACTATGAAACAACACCCTTGAGGCTCATGGTGAAAAAGAACGCCGTCCCGGATCTTACCATGGTTGATTTGCCCGGAATCACTCGGGTTCCGGTTCACGGCCAGCCTGAGGATATCTACGAGCAGATTTCGAAGATAATCATGGAGTATATCACGCCGGAAGAGAGTAAAATCTTGAATGTTCTGTCAGCAAGTGTGGATTTCTCCACTTGTGAGTCCATCAGAATGTCCCAGCGGGTGGACAAGACCGGTGAGAGAACTCTCGCTGTTGTGACCAAAGCTGACAAATCCCCCGAAGGGCTGCTGGATAAAGTTACGGCCGACGATGTCAACATAGGGCTCGGTTATGTCTGCGCGCGGAATCGTATTGGGGACGAGTCGTACGAGGAAGCTCGGGCTGAAGAAGCTAATCTTTTTGAGACTAATCCCCAACTTTCCAAGATCAACAAGTCAATGGTTGGGATTCCTGTTTTGGCTGAAAGATTGGTCAAAATTCATGCAACCATTATCCGCAAATGTCTGCCTGACATTGTGAGGAAGATTGAAGACAAACTCTCAGCCAAAGTCCAAGATTTGGAGAAAATGCCAAAGCATCTGACTTCAGTCGCTGAAGCAATGACAACATTCATGCAGATTCTTGGTTCTGCTAAAGAATCGTTGAGGAAAATCCTTTTGCAAGGAGAGTTTGATGAGTACCCGGATTCGACCGAGATGCATTGTACTGCTAGGCTCTGGGAAATGCTCAACAAGTACTCCGAGGATCTGCAGTCTAATAAATTTGTTGATAATGGTTCAAAGAACTTCTTGCTTGATGAGATAAAGGTTTTGGAGGAAACAAAAGCAATCGGGCTGCCAAATTTTCTCCCAAAAGCTGCTTTCCTCACTCTGCCTCAGAAGAAGGTGAAGGCCATATCTATGACACCCATCGATTTTGTGGAAAAAAACATGGAGCTATTTAGAAAACGTTGTGGTTTCTGTTTTGTAGCGGCATTCTGAGAACTACCCACAACTTCTTTCGTCTACAAGAAGAGCTGCGCAGAATCTTATTGCTAAGAAAAAGCAGCAATCAGTCGATTGGGTGAATGATATGGTGGAGATGGAGAAGCTTACTGATTATAGTTGTCACCCGGACTACATGACTTCTTGGAATAAGCTCGTGTCTCATCAGGATGACTTTATGGAGCAAGTTAATAGTAATTACACATCGCCGGTTGTGAGCATTGATGGATTTGGAGATATTAATGTTTCTCACCTGCGTAGCCTCAAGGGCGTTGTGCAAGAAGCGTTTGATGTGAAGATGACTAGATGAGGATGACGGCTTGCTGGGAGATTGTGCTGAGGAGAATGGTGGATAATATGGCATTGCATTTGCTTTTCAGCATTCAAAATCTGGTGAATAAAGGAATGCAGACTGAGATCATTAGTGAGTTGATGGGGCCCCAGGGCAATGAGTTGGAGAGGATGCTGGAGGAGTCGCCTTCTGTGGCTGAAAAAAGGAATAAGCTGAAGAAAAGCATCAAGTTGCTCAAGGAGTCCAAGGATGTTGTTGCCAACATTATGGATATAAGTTTTGAAACTTAAGATGTTAAGTTATATGCCTGTCTTATGACATATGCTTTTAATTACTATGTAATAGATTTGGTGTCTATTTAAGTTTGTAGCCTATTTTTCTTTTTTGTTGCTGTTGCTGAATCCTGAACAATACTACGTTGTATCCTTGCATATTTTGCTGTTTGAACTTTGATTGAGTTTCACGTAATATTCAGGCTTCTTGTCTTGAGGCATTGCCTATTCCAAAACAGCAAGATTTCTTTATTTATCCAAAGTTTGATAGAGTTTTAGAAATTCATTTACTACCAACATGCTCCACATCTGGGCTAGAATCTAGTGACGTATTGTTATTGGCGATGATGATCTTATTATGCATCTGCCAAGAACATGTTTTGCTTGACTTAATCATAAATAAGTGATTTATTTGTATAATTTGTGGCTTCTGTCACTCTCAATGTCTAGCTTTTTGACTATTATGAATTTTGCTTGATATAAGTTAGGGAAATATTTTTCTAGTCAAGAGTTGGATTGAGATAAATTCTTGTAAATTCATGTTGAGATGAGTTTTGGATCAAATCAATTTGTATTTGAACCCTAAATCCATAAAAAATGTTAAGCCCACTCAGAAAATCTTTTGATACCCACATGTGTTTGAAGACTAATAGGTCAAATTTAGGAGAGTTTTTATTGCAGCAATAATGATTGTGTATGTGTTA
The DNA here is from genome assembly GCA_014898725.1 of Jacaranda copaia. NCBI lineage: Eukaryota > Viridiplantae > Streptophyta > Magnoliopsida > Lamiales > Bignoniaceae > Jacaranda > Jacaranda copaia. Next base: position 1,638,100 of record JACGDI010005219.1, on the reverse strand, counting down.
ATGTCCAAATAAAAAATATTTATAAATTGCTTGTCATTTTAGGTTATGATTGAGGTAGCTTGATGTTGATCATATAGACATTTTTTGAACGAGGTCATATTTTCCAGGGTGTTGGTTGGTAGGGTTTCGTCAACCTGAATTAGCTAAAAAGATAAAAATATTTTACTAGTGTTTTTGAATTCTCAAATTTGAGGATATTTGTAGAATTATCGACAACAAAAGTTACAAGCATAAATACTATTTTTATATTTCTGTAACAACTCTTCGTGAAGTACCATTCTGTAATTTTCTAGACCGTAAACAGAGAAACTTCCGAAAATGTTGGTTTGCTATTCAATTTTCCATTCATCAATAGTTGAAGATTTTTGCATGGACCATGTTAAAACTACTGCCTACTTCGATATGTTATTTTGCAGTGGTGCGGCCACAAAAGGAAAATGTTAATACTTCATTTTCCAGGTTGATTATTAGGATTAAGGATTATTCAATTCCAATGAGCTGTTATTTTTTTATTTGAATATACATCAATCATACATTAAACATATTCCGAAGGAGACAAGAAAAAAAAAAAAAGAACCCTCCAAATTATAGCAGTAATGCTACTCAAGAATTTTGTTGTTAATATATTTCAAGATGGGTCGTCATCTATCTGTACGAGGGCATTATGATTTTGACATTATAAATTCCTAAATGCATACATATTAAAAAAAGGTACAAGTTTGGACTATGGGCCTATAAGGTTTCGTTCCGGTTCCAGCATTGCTCATTGAACCAGAACCACAGGCCCAATCCCTGAGGAACCGAAGAGTAGGATTTCAAGGTCCCTCTTGGGCTTGTTCCATGCTTTTTCCCTTCGAAATAGAATTTTCAAGTCAAGATATCCACACACACACACGTGTTGTTGCCTAAACTTGTATAGGACTAGCCCATACGGAAATAATGAAATGTTTTCTTTTTTCTTTTTGTTTTTTGTTTGTCGTTGTAAATACATTTTATCTTAACCAAATTAATAGGTGTTTAAATCTAATAGAACTTGATCAAATTGGGCCTCATTTTGCACCCAAATTTAACTAGGCTTTTAATCTTTTTGCTTGTTTTCTTCTAGAATATTGTAGCGAATATCATATTTCTATAAGGAATGCAAGCAATTTGTAATCCTTGTAACACAGAAAAGTCTTGGCTTAATTATGTAGGATTAACTGATTAATTATCTACACATTGTTGAGGTTTGATCTATTTATATAGAAGTTTAAAAAATTTCTAAAATTACAAATACTTCATCACAGCTCACAACTCGCAACTAAAATGAATGGAATATGTAAGATATTCAAAGTAACTCTTATTCAAAAAATAGAAAAATAGAAATCCCAAAAAGAAAAAAGAAAAAAGGAAAAATGACGTAGAAACCCTCTGCAAGAAGTCATATTAAAAAATATTTATATACATTTGATGTTTATATATGTATATCTATAGAATATTCCTACTTTTCTTCTTATTCTTTTAAATTTCTAATAACTAGAATCATACCATAACTACGATTCATAACTCATTTATTTAATGCTTACAATTACTATTTTATCATAATTTTGTAATTTTTATTATGAAAAATAAAAAAATATTAAAATTATTTAAACAAAGTTGTCTTACTATTATAAAAAAAGAAGGCATTTTTGTATTTAAAATGAAAGTTATGATACTAAATTTCAATATACCAAATTTATCCTTTTAATCACATTATTGCTCTATTGCATGATGAATTTCGTATAAAAATTACCTTATATGGATTACATAGGGCACGTATCATTTACTCCGTTTTGCCAATAAAAGACTTAAGATACCGAGATTTAATTTACACAAAACACACCTTTCTTGTCAAGTGCTATTTATCACGTAATATTATCCTGGACATTGGTCTAATCTTGTACTGCCGATTGATTTGAGGGGAAACTTTTATTTTATGCAATTAGCAGACGAAAGGTAACAAGAGAGAGTAGATTCAGCGTGGGGTTCCCATTTACGAAATTCATCGTGCAATAGAGCAATAATGTGATTAACCAAGAACCCAAATACCTGATCACTCAAAATGTATCGGTGCCTTCCTACGGCAAGTTTTCCCTTATTTTCTTCTAATTGAATTCTATTAACACATGAATTTCAGCCACCTTGGTGACACCTTTTGCCAGCTAGAATCTATTTGCATTTTGTTAGGATAGATAGCAAACAACCTTTACACATGTATTCTTTTTTATTTTTGGCCCACATGTACTATTGGTTGTGCGAAATAAACAATGCAAATAATTACGCGAGTGTATGTGTCGCAACAAGTAATAAAGTGATGAGAAAAATGTCGATCCCACGAGAAACTAAATTATTCTCTACTAATTACTAATTTATCACACACTAGTTTTATTCAAACAAAAATCAATTATGTTGAATTAAAATTAAACTAATGAAAATAAGAAAAAGTATATTGATTAAGATTTTTACTAGGATATAGAAGCCAAAAATTACGATTTCATCATTTGAATGAGTTAATTACATAATATTCTTCCTATGAAATTAATAATAAGTTATTAGTCATGAGTCTTATGCAATTACAAAGTTCTTTTGAATTACCTGCAGTCGAATTCCTAATTTATGCAATTAAAATATTCCTATGCAAATTAACTAAATTATGGATAAGATTATGCCACTCAACTAACTCCCTAGAGCAAGCATGTATATTCCTATCCTACTCACCAATTAATTAATTTATCAACTTGAACAATTAATCCTAAGGTTTTATATTATCAATCAATCCCTAGATTTTCTTCTCCAAGACTCCTCTAAGGTTTAAAAATGCACTTGATTATTAATTAGACAATCAAATAAAAAAAGCATACAATAGAAGAAATAACCTTAAGTGCTACTAATTTTTATTCATAAGAATCCATTATAGTCCTAGAATAACAAATTAGTTCATGATTAAATTGTCAAACAAAACATGAGTAAAATGAAACATCGCCTCAAATCCAGAATTTAAAAGAAAAAGGGTGAAGAAGAAACTTTATTCTTAGATGAATCTAATCTCCATGTTGTCCTCCAAATCCCAAATTCTTGAGATACTTCTAATATCAAAAAACGTAACTCCAAATCTAGTCTCCTAAATGTCTAAAAGGCCTATTTATGACTGATTAAAAGAGTCTTCTAATTAAAATATGATTTAAATAAATAAAGCCTCTTCTGCCCATCCTTAATTAGATTATGAGGTATCAGCATCCTGCTAGCATTCCCACCAGCATATGTCAATTTATCCTTTTTTGTAATTTCTCCACTTGGATTCTTGCAATTCCAATTTTCTTCAACTAGCAAATGAATTAAAGTTTTTTTAAACAAGACAATTATTTATTAAGTCCTAAACATGATATTAAAATTAATACTAATATTTTTTTGCTTCCCCTTTTTTTTTTGCTTATACAACTATTATTTTTTTGCTTCCCCTTTTTTATATATAATTGTATTGATCCTTTTGTAAATATCATCAGAATCATTAATACAGTATATTATTCTTCCATTTTCGAGCTCTCATTTTCTTTATGCAATTGTGAGCTTATCAACATGGTACTAGAGCCATATTCTTTTTCAAAGGTTTCATTCATGGTAGATCTTTGATTTTATTTTTTATTTTCAGATTTCTTTCTCTGATGGCTAGCCAAGATCCCTCTCAAAATCCATCTGGCCCATACTTTCTTCACCCCAATGAAAACCTAGCCCTCACCCTTATGTCTCCTATTTTATCCAGCAACAACTACAGCACTTGGTCTTGTGCCATGAAAATGGCTCTCCTCACCAAGATTAAATTTCAGTTTGTAGATGGGTCTCAGCCAATGCTTGTTCGCACATATCCTTTTTTCCATGCTTGGGAACATTGCAACACCAAGGCTTCATCTTGGTTAAACCATTCCATCAGCCCTTCCATTACTCAAAGCATCCTATGGATTGATAAGGTATCTGATGTTTGGAATGATCTTCGTGATCAATTTTCTTAGGGAGATATTTTTCGCATTCAAATTTATAGGAGGAAATTTATGCTTTCAAAAGGAGATCAATCAATAATCGATTATTTTATGGTATTAAAGATACTTTAGGATGAGCTTCTTAATTTCCTACATCTTTCATCTTTCACTTGCATTGTTTTATGTTGCTGTGGTGCCTTGGATATGGTTAAGATATACCATAACAATGACCATGTCATTCATTTTTTGAAATGTTTAGGCAACCAGTTTTCCATAGTGAAGTCTAAGATAATGCTTATTAACCCATTCCACCTATAAACAAGGTTTTTTCTGTAGTTTTGCAACAAGAATGCCAATTATTTGCCACGTTTTTGCACACAAGGGTCTTTCTTTTCTCTCTCAAAATTTTAAACTGCCTAGCTTTCATCCCCCTGCTCCCTCTAAGAATTTTGCTGCCACTTCTGGTGATAAATATTTTTGCATCTTTTATGGCAAACCCTGGCATACAGTTGAAACCTACTATAAGAAGCATGGATATCCCCCTAGTTATCGTTCACAGTATTGGTCTTCTTTTGCTCATAATGTGATTTTTGAGGTTTCAATTGTTACTTAGATTCTGGTTTTTGCTCAAACAAATGCCATTACATGGCCTCTAGCTAGAAGTGAGTCTACACATGTGTCTCTATCTCATGAGCAACACCAATAGGTTCTTGCCCTACTCCAATCTAATACTGGAAAGCTTTTCGTTGCTAATAATGTCACCTCTCATTCTACTCTCACATCTAATTTTTCTAAACTATCAAGTAATCCTCTAGCTTTAGTTCATTCCTCTCCAACATATTCATGGATATTAGATATAGGTACTATGAATCATATTACCTTTTCTTTATCATCCTTTACTACCTATAAACACATTAATCTTATTTCTATTAGTTTACCTAATGGTGATATTGTCACCATCAATTATTCAGGCATTGTGGTTCTCAGTCCCATACTTACTCTTCATAATGCATTCCCCATTCCCAACATTTCCTTTCATTTAATATTTGTTTCCAAATTAACTTCCTCTCTCAACTGCTGTTTGATTTTTTAATCTTGTTTTTGCTTTGTTAAGGAGCGCTTATCTTGGAGGACGATTAGTACAGCAAGGATGTAAGATGGCTTTTACCTTCTGCCAAGCCATTATCCATTATTTCATCATTAGTCGCCATGGCCACTTCACCTCCCAAGTTTGATCTCTGGCACTTCTGACTTGGGCACATCTCATCCTTGCAGCTCAATCTCCTTGAAAATACTTTGCCTTCTATCAGATTGAATACTTTTCCTTGTGATATATGTCATTTTTCAAGGCAAAAGAGATTACCATTTCCTGTTAGTCATTCCACTTCACCAGAATATTTTGCTTTGATATATGTAGACATTTGGGGTTTTTTCTCAACCCCCTCTATACATGGACATAAATATTCATGACTGTAGTTGATGATATCAATTGCTTCACTTTGATATTCCTATTACAAAATAAGTTAGGGGCTCATTCTCAATTATGAATTTTTTTTCCATGATACAAACTCAATTTTCTGCCATAATTAAAGTATTAAGAAGTGATAATGGTGTTGAGTTTTCTATACCTTCTTTTAATGCTTCAAAAGGGATCATTCTCCAAGCTTTTTGTGTTGAGACTCCTCAACAAAATGGCATTGTTGAAAGAAAACACCAACATATTTTAAACATTGCAAGTGCCTTACTTTTCCAATCTAATCTTTCCAAAACATTTTGGTGCTTTACCATGTCTCATGCTATTCACATTATTAATAGAGTCCCTTCATCTTTATTGCAAAATTGATCACCATTTCATCTCACAGCCCTTGACCTCTCTTTTTTGCACGTTTTTGGTACACTTTGTTTTGCCTCCACGCTAACTAATAATCGCCACATATTTGACTCAAAGGCTAGGAAATGTGTCTTTCTTGGGTACAAAATTGGGACAAAAGGATATATTCTTCTTGTAATAAATTCTAGAGAAATATTCCTCTCTTGAAACATCATTTTACATGAACACGTCTTTCCTTTTGCAACTTTATCCACTACACCACACATCCCATCTCTTCCTGATGATAATATATTTTCTTCTCCTTCTCTAACTGAAAATCAATCTAATGTTACTACTATCACTTCTTCACTTAGACATTCCATATGTATTCACAAACCCCCCATCTTGAATCCACGGCTGCTCCACTTTGTCATCCTTCAATTACATCTCATCCTTTATGTAAATTTATTTCTTATTCTAATCTTTCCCCTCCCCAATATCATTTTTCCTTGGCTATTTTAGCTTTTTTTGAACCCAAAACTTATAAACAGGCTATGTAACACCAATGTTGAAGAGATGCTATGAACGCTGAACTTAATGCTCTTGAGCTCAACAATACTTGGTCACTCATTTCTCTTCCACCTAGTAAGACGCCTATTAACTACAAAAGGGTTTTTTGCATTAAGTCCAAGGCTATTGGGTCTGTGGAAAGGTATAAAGCATGCCTTGTTGCTAAAGGTTACATACAAGCTGAAAGGATTGACTACTTTGATACATTTTCTTCTATTACTAAAATGTCCATCATGCATTTATTGTTGGTTATTGCTACAGTTAAGCACTAGTGTCTTCATCAATTGGACTCACTAGTTCTCATACTTCAAAAGGATATATACTATCTTCAACTGATCACTCTTTATTTGTCAAACATTATGATGTTTCCATCACTATTATTTTGTTTATGTTGATGACCTCATCCTTGCTTGAAATAACTTGGATGAAATCTCTTCTATAAAGAAACACTTGGATAAATCCTTTAAGATCAAAGATTTGGGTGCATAAAAATATTTTTTGGGATTGGAAATAACCCGCAGCTTTCATGGTATCAATCTTTACCAACATAAATATGCTCTTGAGATTTTGTCAGATTTTGGTTTTCTTGGTTGCAAATAGGCAAAGATACCTATGGATACATCCCTTAAGTTGAGCAAATCTCATGGTGATCCTTTACTTGATCCCTCAATTTACAAAAGATTAGTTCGTCGTTTGCTATATCTACCATCTACATGGTTTGACTTAGCCTTTGCAATGCAGCAGCTGAGTCAGGTTATGGAGCTTCCCACTAGTTCACACATGTAGGTTGCACATAGAGTACTTAGATATATTAAGTCAGTTCCTGGTGTTGGTCTCTTTTTTGCCTCAAGTTCTTCACTCTGTCTTTGTAGCTTCAGTGATTTTGATTGGGTAGGTTCCATTGACATTAAATGATCCATCACGGGTTTTTGCATTTGTCTTGGGTCTTCTCTCATTAGCTGGAAAGCAAAGAAGCAAACAACCATCTCTAGGTCCTCTTCAGAGGCAGAATATTGGGCACTTACCTCCACTAGTTGTGAAGTTCAACAATTACGCTATCCCTTTATTGATCATTCTCATCCCATCTTGATATTTTGTGATAACAACTTTACCCTCCAAAAAGCCGCCAATCTAAATTTTCGTGAGCAAACTAAACACATTGAGATTGATTGCCACTTCATAAGGGGAAAAAGTTGCCTCTAGCCTTCTTCACCTTATGTCTTGTACCTTTTCAACTCAATTAGCTGACATTTGTACCAAACCCTTTGGTGCTATCCCATAACATACTCAAGCTTAGGATGATTAAAATTCATTCCTCAACTTTTGGGAGCGGTATTAGCACACGAATTTTACCCACTTGATTACACAATTTGCCAACTAGAATCTGTTTACCTTCTATTAGGATAGATAACAACCTTTACACATGTATTCTTTTTTATTTTTGACCTACATGTACAGCTGTTATTTTTTTGCTTCCCCTTTTCTATATATAATTATACAACTCCTTTTGTAAATATCATCAAAATCATTAATACAGTATATTATTCTTCCATTTTCATGCTCTCATCTTCTCCATGGAATTGTGAGCTTATCAACAAATTCATCTCTTAGGGTTTATTTTCTTTGATTTTCTTCTAATTGAATATTAGAGTTTAATATTAGGAAAAGAGAATTTTTAATTTTTTTTAAATTAATAAGTTTAATTTAGTCATTGAGTATTACAAAGGTAATATTTTTTATTTTATTTTTTATAATTTAATTTTTAAAATAATATAGTTCTTTATAAGAACTATGAAAGAATCATTGTTCTTTACTTAATAATGATTTGAAGATGAGGCTCAAATCAAACTAATATTAACGATTAAAAAGTAGGTACATGATAATAAGTCATAATCATGGGTATAGGACTTTAGAAAACCCAAAGTTACTATGGATGATGTTAATATTGGACTCGGATACATTTGTGTAAGGAATCGTATCGAGGATGAGTCGTACAATGATGCTTAGGCAGAAGAAGACAAGCTTTTTGAAACTCATCCCCATCCTCTTCCGTCAAAGAAAACAAGTCGATTGTTGGGATTTCTATTTTGGCTGAAAGATTGGTCAAGATTCAAGCATTATTGTTAAATGCTTATATGATATTGTGAGGAAGATCAATGATAAGCTTTCTTCCAATGTGGAGGAGTTGAACAAATTGCCCAGAAATAATAGCTGAAGCTATGCCAACATTTCTGCATATTCTTGGAACTACTAAGGAATCCTTGAGGAAAATCTTGTTGAGAGGGGAGTTTGATGAGTAACCTGATGCAAATGAGATGCATTGTACTGCTAGATTGGTAGAAATGCTAAATAAATACTATGAGGAAATGCAACCTAAATGTGGTGAGAACGATACTAAATCAGGTTTCCTTCTTGATGAGATAAATGTTTTGGAGAAAACTAAAGCCATTGGTCTGCCAAATTTTCTACCTAAAGCTGCTTTTCTTACACTACTTTAGAAAAAGGTAATGTTTTCAAAATTGGATCAGACAATAAACCGGTGACATTACTAGTTACTGATTCAACTAATTCAATCACTGGTCAAACTAGTATGATGTTATAATGACGTAATAATTATATTTAATTTTGTAAATATATATAATATTTTAATATTACTAAAAAATAAAACTTTCAATTGATATAGAAATAATATTATTTGAAAAAAAATTAACTTACTTATTTTTTAAGTACATTTTTTAGAAAATAATAATGTTTAAAAATTAATCAAATATAAATAAATAAAAAATAATGTTTCACATTAATTTAAATAATCATTCATTTCATACTTCAATTCAAGTAAAAATAAATTCTTCTATACTAAACATTTGATATAATTTTAGAGAGATTAAATAAAATAAAATAATAAATTAAACACAAACATTCACATATAACTACTACTTTATTAAATTTTAAGAAAATAAATTCATGTTTCAAAAAATTACGTGTCCCAAATTTTTTATCATCATTTTCAACTCATAATTTCTCTTTTCCTTTTTCCTTTTTCTTTTTTTAAAAAAAATTAAAATTGAATCTGTTGAACCAGCTTGGTTTTGACCGATTTGACCTCTCACGATTTTTATGGTTCGATTAGATCGGATTGACCTTCGGTCACCGATCCAATTAGCCGATCTGAATCGATTGTCAAAACCTTGGAAAAAGGTCAAGGAAATATTTGTTGCACCATTTGAATCTGTTGATAAGACATGGAGCTATGTCGAAAATGTTGTTATCATTGTCCTGATGTGACATTCCGAGAACTATCCACAACTCCTGTTCTTCACAAGAAGAGCAGCCCATATTCTTGTGGCTAGAAAAAAGAAACAATAAGTGGATTGGGTGTTGATATTGTGGAGGCGGAGAGGCTTACTGATTACACTTGTAACCCTGAGTACATGGCCATGTGGAATAAACTAATGTCTCATCAAAATGCGTTCATGGATATTAGGAATGATCATTCGAAGCCTACACAGTTATATATCGATGGGTTTGGAGATATTGATGTTGCTCATTTACGCAGCCATGTTGTCGTTGTGCAAGAAGCTTTCAGCCTTAAAATGAGGCTTATTGCTTACTGGAATATTGTCCTAAGGAAACTGGTTGATTCTATGGCTTTGCATTTGCTTTTTAGTATTCAGAATTTGGTGAATAGAGAAATGGAAATGGAGATTGTTAACGAGTTAATTGGACTTGAAGGCATTGGGTTGAGAGAATGTTGGAGGAGTCTCTAGCCATTGCTAAGAGAAGGAAGAGGCTGCGGAATACTAAAGGAGTCCCAAGGATACTATTGCCAAGATCATGGACAAAATTGCTGCTAATGCCAATTGATTAGTATGGGAAAGTAGCCTAATTGGCCTCATGATTGATATTTAAGCAACATTTTATGCTTTAGGGATTTAGTATTAGTTCTTACTTTTGCTACTTTTGTTCTAAAGTATTGTGATTATGTTTTTGAATGTCAAGGAAAGCCATGTTGCATATCTTACTGTTGTCTTAATTGGGCTTCTTCATTTTCTCTTTTTTCATTTTTCATTTTTCATTTTTCATTTTTCATTTTTTTTTTGAAAAAGGAAATTCCTGTTTCCTATTGCTTTGCATGATGGCATCAATAATCTAATTAATGTCCCCACACCTACAACTTTAAATTAGTGGAAAGCCCAAAAAGAGAGAGAGTAAATTTCTTGGCAATGGCTTCTGGTCTTGAATTGCTCATAAAGCTAGATCAAGTCAACAAACAAGTATGTCCTTCTATAATTGATAAGCTATTTGTGAAATATTAGGTAGTAGAATATATAACATTTAGGTAAAGTCAGTTTAGCAAAAATAATTGAATAAACATTTAAGACCTATGGAAGTGATAGGGTGGAAATTAATCGATCAAAACAATTGAATTGAATGAAGTAATTTTTTTAAAAAAAGAAAAAAAATATTATTGAATATTTAAAAAATATAATTATTGATTAAATTAAATAAGTAAATTCCTTCTTTATAAATTATAATCTTGCAAATTTCTAGTTGCCTTAGTTCTTTTACTTAACCTTAATGGTTGAAAATGATGGTGTTTTATTTAAACCACACAAATTAAAAACTGATAAATTTTGCTTGTACGCTCTTTTCGACTATTAAATACTAATCAATTAGAATTGTATACGATTGGTACTAAAAGGTTTAAAAAAAATTAAGAAAGAAAGAAAGAAAAGAAAAGAAAAAGAAAAAAGATTGAGATATTCAGCAAGAGAAAAAAAAAACACCGATAGCGTAGCCATTCTGTTGAAACTTTTGCAAGTAAATTTAATGAATAATTTCTTATTAAAATAAAAAATAACTACCACCCACAATCATATTTATAATAAAAAAGGATAAATTGTAAAAATAGAATCATAATTATGATCAATTCTCATTGTAGGATTAGAATTTGAAGTAATATTAAAAAATGATCAAAACTCATTAAAAATAAAAAATAAAGGGATTGTATCACTAGAAAACGCAATCAGCACCAATAATTGTTTACATGGCGCTTCCATTGATGTTCCATGCATGCCAGTGCTAATTGTGTTTTTTTGATAGCTGTTATCTTTTTTTTTTTATGTTTAATAAATTTTAGTTCTACTTTAATATCATTTCAAATTTCAATCATAAAACGTGAATAGTCATAATTGCAATCCTAATTTTGCAATTTTTCAAAAAAAAAAAAAATAACACCTAGAGATGGCAATAGGGCGGGTCTATAGTGGGTTTGGCAGGATTTGGGACCCATCTCGCATGGCATTTGAGAAACCTGAAACACACCTACTTTCTATTTGGCCCCACCCCACCCTATTTGCCTTCCCTTTGGCCTCGAACCCGACAGGTTGGATCCACCTAACCATCCGTCCCCCGTTTCTATTACTCAGAGGAGGAAACAAATTTTATAACTTTCAAGCCAAACATTAAGTATCAATAATATTTTATTTCAACTTTAACACAATTTTTTTCATTTTACATTGTAGATAATATATTCACTTATTGAACGGATACATAAATCTAACAATGAGCAAATATATAATGTCATTTTTTGACATATATAAATTGAAATTATTTCAGCAAAAGACGAAAAAGATACTTAAATAATCAAAAATTTTCAACTCACAAGATTATATAAATTTCGCAACTCACAAAATACCAACATACAAAATTCATAAACTAATATTATATATATACTTAAATATAATTACTATTATATGAAACAAATCCACCTAAATTCGTAACCCACTACAGATTTGGGTGGGTCTTTAAAATCAAAACTCAATAACCACCCCCAAAACTCATTTATTTCATTTTGAACCCACCCTATTCGAAACGGGTCTAAGGCGGATTCCCAATTTACCCGGATACATGGCAATCACTTCTTACACCTTTCCAACAAGTTTATACTTGATAATAAATTCTTGTTGAAATTAAACTCAACTGCACCAGGACTGATCACATACTAACTAGTGATGAGTTAACTGTTGAATTTTGTGTCTTAGCCCCGAAGAAAGGAGCAGTATCAAAGAAGCGGACATTAGCCCCTTGAACCAATCCCAGAAGAGTAGCCTGGGATTTAAGCAATGAAGCAAGGACAAAGGTGTCGGGCAAGGATTGGAAGTCACAAAAGTAGTGTGAACGTCTTCCTTTTTCACAAAGTGAACGAATATGTCTCATCATGCCCTACGCTTAAAACTGACAGGTCTTTCTAGTTGACTTACAAAGACTTTGCCCATATGTACTGTTTTATTTGTTAATTTATTTTTTTAAGGTTAACGACTTTTGTCCCTTTACGCCATGTTTGGTTTCATTTTCATAGTCTCATTTTTTGTTTTTTACAATTTTAAAAATAAAATTCATCACTTTTTATGTATTTTCACTCAATATTATTTTTATTTTTATTTTTATTTTTAAAATATATTTTTCAATAATATATATATCTTATCCAAATAACCTCTATATTTTTTTTATTCTATAATTTATATCTTTCTCCACCTACAACCTACTAAACACAACATAGTCATTATTTTTCCAACAATTCATCTAAATACAAAATTATTTTTAATTTATTTTTACTAATTAATTTTTTAAATTTTAAAAATAATGAAAATAAAAATTGAAAAGGAAAATAAAACCAAACGGGGCAATTGACGTGTAATTTTATATTCTATAACAATTGTCCTTGTCAAAACGAACTTTTGAGTATTATTGAAAATTTGCAATTAAAATGGTTGAAGTTCTGGATTTTTTTATTTTTGAACGTGTTTTTTTAAAATTATTTTTTGCGGGTGTGCAGAAGATTTGAGCTGCTTATGGCTATATCTATAAAGGAAGGTCTATGAGCCCATTAAGAATTTAAGCTGGCAGTATTGTATACAATGGTCAATTATATTTAAAGCGTGTTGCATTTGTCTTGTATTTATTAAATTATTGATAGAACATATTTTTACTACATCCAAATAAAAAATAGAAACAATATGATTGTGGAGATGTTTCTGGGGTTGGTTATAATTTGGTATCTATGATTTTTACCTAATATTTTATGTCTTTTAAAAATTTAACACGCGTTCAAATACTTTTTTTTAAATTAATAGTGATTAAGTTAATTTATTATATTAATTTTTTTCTAAATAAATTAAAAATAATAAAATAATTTTTAATATGAAATAACTTAAATATTTTTATCAAAAATTAATATAAAACTAAAACAAAAAAAATATAATTATCTAAAAAAAGAAAAAAAATTTAAACTAAACCAATTCAACCTACCCAATTTCCAAATTCAAAATATGAACATACACGTTAGAAGCAATTTCTGTTTAAGTAATTTCTTCAAATTCCTTCCGTTCTTCACTCCGCGCCCCCAAAATTAGTATTTCAATTTTCGACGAAGGCACATATCATCCACTATATCGATGGAAATATTGATAGAATATCAAGAAAGAAAAAGTAGTATCTATGTAGAATATATACTATTATTTTTATGAGGATTGGTGGGGCGTGGGGTGGGTGTGCTAGGGGTGTGGGGGGCGACTGCCTAGTAGCGGAGAGGATGCAGGATGGGAAACAGGGGCGAAGGGGGGATGGGGTGGTGGGGTGGTGGGGCCTTTTCGT
>JACGDI010005219.1:1584439-1619886 GCA_014898725.1 Jacaranda copaia | reverse complement strand
ACTTTTTCTCATAAAAAATCTTACAACTAATCACCATCTCATAACTTTCATCTATCATATTAACTGTAATCATCACACTTTTACCTGACAAATAATATACCCAATTTCAATATACCAAATTTGCACTTTTAATCACATTATTGTTCTATTGCATGATGAATTTCATATAAAAAGTACCTTATATTGATTAGACAGGGCATATATCATTTACTCCATTTTGCCAATAAAAGACTTAAGATACTGAGATTTATTTTGCACAAAACATACCTTCCTTGTCAAGTGCCATTTATCATGCAATATTATCTTGTACATAGTTGAAATCTCGTACTGTCGGTTGATTTGAGGGGAAGCCTTTATTTTATACAATCAACAGATGAAAGGTAGCAACATTCAGCTTGGGTTTCTTGTTTACGAAATTCATCATGCAATAGAGCAATAATGTGATTAATCAAGAATCCAAATACCAGATCACTCAAAATGTATCGATGCCTTCCCACAATGAGTTTTCCTTAATTTTCTTTTAATTGAATTTGTCTCTTAAGATTTATTTTATTTGATATTTCTTTTGATTAAATTTTGGGTTTAATATTATGAAAATTGGATTTTTAATTTTTAAAATTAATAAGGTTAATTTGGTTATTGAGTATTAAAAAGGTAATAATTTTTGTTTTATTTTTTATGATTTAATTTTAAAAGAAGATGGTTGTAGCACTCCCTCTTGAGATGACCCCTAGTTGAGGCGTTATTCATTTCAATCTTAATTCAAAATCCATAACAAGTAATAGGCCCATCAAAAACATTTTAAACTTATCGGAAATAGATGTGGATTTCAAGCTTAATCAAACCTCAACAAGAGTATCAACGATAGCAGCACACTTACCTTAGGTGATCCCTTGACATACAACATAAGTACTAAGTACATACCAATGAAAGTTTCAAAATGTTCAACATAATATATACACCCTGCAGATGTTAAATTTAGACCAAACATATCACAACATCTCTAGGGTTATAAAACATGCCCAAGTATGCCCATAAGCAAATATACACAGCTATTCTAATACAATATCATACTCGCCAATCCAACCGAAAGTCTAAGCTTATCATTTAGCCCTATCTAAGAAAATATAGAAGAAACAGGAGAAGGGAGTAAGTCCAAAGGACTTAGTGAGGGATATTTATAAAATAGAACAATAGGGATCTATCGGAAAAGATCAACCCAACAAATCATCAATTAACAACAAGAATATGGATAGATTGGATACAGATAATCAAGTATCAATTTACAAATGGATCAATTACAGACAGTCAGGAATGATTATAGGGATTAACAATTTCAAAACTATCGAGAGATATTAGCTCAGGGGGTTGTGACTGTTAGCTGGAACGGCCTGGGATCATCTCAACCAGATTTGTTTCAGAGGAATGGTCCATCTCAATTAAATTAGTTCAGAAAAAAATATAGATGGCTCGTTCAACTTGGACAACAGCCTGACCTAGATCAAGAACTTCACTTTCCTTGTTGCTCAATGAGCAAGGTACAAACAAGCATATTACAATTAAAATGAATCAAACAGAGTAGACTCATCAAATTCACCTTATCAGTAGTTCTAAACTTACGACTTATCCCAAGCACATAGTAGGGATTGATGTCCCATTTCTAAATTCAAGAGTTCTGGGCTTACGGATTATCCTATGCACACAGTAGGGATTAACATCTTATTACTTAACCATGTCTCACGAGTTTACGGCTTATCCCATGCACATAGCAAAGATTAACATCTCATTACTTGTTCAAGAGTTTAGGATTTATGGCTTATCCTATGCACACAACAAAGATTAATGTCCCTTTACTACCATGTGACAACCACAAACCGTAACAAATAACAAAATGGATGAATAACAGACAACCAGATAACCAACTAATGCGAACAAGTGCAGAACGATAACAAGTACCAATCGAGATAATTAACAGGATAATAACAACTACTCAACAGTAACAAGTATTGAACAGATGTCACTCGAAAGTCCCAGGTGCCAGAACGAACAAGAACTAACTCAATAAAGTGAAAACAAGTACTAACCCTCACAGGGATATACAAATCAAGCAATTGAGTACGATCAAGTATACAATCAGGTACAGATTTCAAATAAATGAGCAATGCGATTCAAACATTCATGAGCACGTATAATCAAACAAGTTAACCCTCATAGGGGTTATGCCACAAGAACAAATAGTATAAGGCCAGGATGGCAGACCCTAACCTTCGTAGTCTTAGAAAAAGCTACAATCACCATCAGCAATGTACTAGCCCTTGGGTTCTAATTCTATGTCACCTAATCCAAAAGAGTATATTTATAGTTAAATCCACATTCAACCTTAATTCTTACTAGTATACTTATCAATATTCCAAAACTATTAATTATCCACTTAACACAATAGTTATAAGGCTTAATCAATGCTATTATTATAAATCCTCATCCTTGACACATATATAGTCCATGCATGGTCTCGTCATATATATATATATCGACTTACACAAATCCTCATCCTTGGCATAATACAAGGTCAAATGGAAACAACGACACACTGCATGTATATACACATACATGTAACATATATCATTTAACTTCCTTTTACCTACGAATTTGGTTATCTAGGCCTCAAAACCACAAACCACGAATGCTACTGCAATCCATACGATGAGACAGGGATTTTATCTTGAATTCATCGTTTCGCCGCCGCCACCAAAGACAATCACCAACACCACCAAAATGTTCCTCTCCACCCCAGGAATATAATGCTTCGATCAATTTTCCAAACGCCCCCAAGCAAAATGGCTAATTTCCACCTCCAAGCTATGGCTCTACCTCACATCACCATAGATTGTTACTCCTATTTCACCATCACCTATGCTTGGAATCAAAAACTAACTTCGCTAAATATTTTCCTAAGTTGAACCCATGCCAGAGCACCCTTGGTTCATTGTTAAAGGTCACCAAAAAGTGGAAACCCACTAAGCTCTGCCTTTGCCTATTTGGCCTTCACATTTTTTTGGTGCCCTGCCATCCAATTACGATGCATAAGTTATCAACACGATGCTGAGGTCGAGGGAAGTAAGTTTTCAGGTTGGTTTTAGGGAAAAACAAGTTGCTGGAGAGATCGTTGAAGGGTGAGGACGGGGGGCTTAGTGGAAAAGATGGGAGAAAAATGAGGGTGGTAATGAAAATTGATATATTTATAGAGAACTTTTCCAGCCTTTCAATTTGAGCGCAAAAACTTTCTGCATTGTCCAATTAAGCCCACCAGATTTGCTCTTCCTTCAATCAGACCCCTAGAAAGTTTTAGTACCTCACATTTGACCCTTTGATCTAAAGTATTAGCCATGCAACCCCAAATTTTAAAAATGTGATCCAATCAAATCTTAGAAAATTGCAAATTTACCCCCAAAACTTTCAAAAAATTTGAAATCAAGTCCTTTTGATTTATACTTTTGAGCCCTAAAATTTGACCAATTAATATCTTAATTTCTAAATCATTTTTTATGAAAATATTAAATTTCAGGGGTGTTACAATGGTTCTTCATAAGAACCATGAAGGAACCATAGTTCTTTACTTAATAATGGTTTAAAGGTGAGAATCATATTAAACTAATATGAATGATTAAAAATAGGTACATGATGATAAGTTAGAATAATGAACATAGAAACCTAGAAAACCTGAAGTTACTATAGATAATGTTAATATTGGATTTGAATGCATCTGTGTAAGGAATCGTATCGAATATGAGTCATAAGATGGTGCTAAGGCAAAAAAAGCAAAGCTTTTTGAAACTCATCCTCTTCGGTTAAAGATAAACAAGTCCATTGTTGGGATTCCAATTTTGGCTGAAAGATTGGTCAAGATTCAAGCCACCATTATTGTTAAATGCTTGCCTGATATTATGAGGAAGATCAATGATAAGCTTTCTACTAATGTGGAGGATTTGAACAAGTTTCCAAGAAATCTTACCTCAATAGCCAAAGCCATGACAACATTTCTGTATATTCTTAGATTAGCTAAGGAATCTTTGAGGAAAATCCTATTGAGAGGGGAGTGCGATGAGTATCCTGATATAAATGTGATATAATGTATTACTAGATTGGCAAAAATGTTGAATAAATACTTTGAGGAAATGCAATCTAAAAATGATGAGAATGATACCAAATCAAGTTTCCTTCTTGATGAGATAAATGTTTTAGAGGAAACTAAAGCTATTAGGCTGCCAAATTTTCTCCCTAGAGTTGCTTTTCTTATATTGCTTCAAAAAAAGGTCAAGGGAATATCTGTTATACCCTCTGAATTTGTTGAGAAGACATGGAGCTATATCAAAAATAGTTGTTATCTCTGTCCTAATGAGACATTCTGAGAACTACCTATAACTCCTATCCTCCGCAAGAAGAGCAACCCAAAATTTTGTGGCTAGAAAAAATAAATAATTAGTGTGATATTTATAAAAGAAAGGGGCCTTTTAAAGAAAAATGATTTTGCCTCTACAAATGGAAAGGTTAACAACCTGAACTGGAATAACGATCTGACCCCACCTGACCCTAGGGCTTATTAGACTTATGTTAGAAGCAATTGATCAGCATATGGCATCATCAGAACAAGCAAAATAACCACAAGGATTGTAATATAATCTGAAAAGAAAAACCATTAATCCAAGAACATACAGCAACATCCAACACTTGACAAGTACCATGCTCCTACCTATAAATACCTAAGAAATCCTAATTCGAAGGGAGAGTTGGTCCAAAAAAGCTTAAGTATTAGACTTTAGTATATGTTACCTATCAAATTACACCAATCTCAGTGTTGATTAATGAAATCTTATTTTTTTTCTATGATTTAGTGCCTGCTTTACAAATTTATTGTTGATTTTGTTTTATGCAGCATTAGTTAGTGCCATCTATGGGAACTAAAATCAAGAAGTGAGATATAACAAGATTGACTTTTTTTGAAAACATGCAAGGACGTGAAAATCAAGTGAGAATGTCCAAATATCCTTTCTAGAATTAAGACACACTATATGTACTACTAATCTAGGAAATATCAAAAATTTAGTTGAAGGTACACTGACATCTAAGGTCTACAATTGACTGAAGAACAATTACGGATAATGGTCAAATCCTTAGCACAGAAGTTAGTCTCAAAATCAGAGAAAGAATCAAGGCCTGTAAGAAGAAAGTTGTTTCAAGAAGACATGGAACTTGACCTAGGCGCTCAAAAGAGAAACCAAGGAACATCAATGCAAGATAAAATCCAGGAGAGGTTGCCAAAAGAAGTCCAAAGCAAAACTCCAAAGGAATACAAAGCAAAAATAGTGGGCAGGTCTTAAAATAGTTGACGTTCGAGAAAAACATCGAGGAAATCCATCACAGAGAAAAATCAAAACAACTCACCTAAAAATGGGAAAAGACAAAAAGATGAGCAACACAAGATCCCACTTGTAGAAAAAAGAATCCTCCTTTTGTATGGACATTCTCACTGAAATTGTACTACATAATTTCAAAACCCAGACCTATCAAGGTATGATGGAAATTTGGACCCTCAAGAACACTTGATTACCTTTGAGCACATAATATATATAGGCTATCAGATGCACTTAATTATAGGGTCTTCATCACTACTTTATACAGAAAGGCTCAAGAGTGATATACTACCTTACCACTTAGAACAGTTGTATCATATGGGCAGTTATACTAAAAGTTTTTATACCACTTCGCTAGCAAGAAAAGGCTAGTTACTTAGTTGTTCACCATAAGGTAAGGAAAAGAGGAATCACTTCAGACTTTCATGAATCGATTTAATAATGAAACTCTAGAAGTGCAAGATCTAAATATAGAAATGATGACTAGCATTTTTATTCATGGATTGAGGAATAGACCCTTTGTTTTGGTACTAGTAAAGACGCCACTAAAGGACTTAGAAGAACTTATGGAGATGGCCTAGTAGTATCTACAAGAAGAAGAAATGAAGAACATAAATGATGAGGAGTGGTCAAAAAGCATGACAAAGGATAAAAAATGACATCGTGAAGACTAAAAAGATTATAGGGGATTGTGATCAAAAAAAGATTGCCAAAAATCCCTTATACGACCAAAATTCAATTAGTATATACCTTTGAGAGTGCCCAAGGTTCAAGCAATATTGGCCATTACATCAAGCAATATGTTGCATTAGCTAAAGAAACAGCGAAACACACCAAATAAGAGAAATTCCAACAAGTATTATATCTTCCACGTAGATAAAGACTATGACACTGAAGAATGCACACATCTCAAGAATGAGATTGAAAGGTTTATACAATAAAGGTACTTAAAAGAATTTATAGATAAAAAAGCTGAAGACCAAACAAATGAAAAGGGCAATTGGAGGTCAAATAACAAACAAAAACATTAAGGTGGGTACAAAATGATGTTCAGAAAAGATGATAGAATGAGCATAGAAAATCATAGGGACAATGCACCCTAAAAAGAGGTGATTAACACCATCTCTGGAGGACCTATTGGTGGAGACTCAAGAAATGTTAAAAAATGGTATGCAAGAAACATGCGACTCCATGTACTACAAATTGAAGAAAGCCTAAGCAAGATCACATTTGATGATGCTGACCTACAGGATGTGTGCAAACTGTAGGACAACCCACTGGTTGTGACGTTGGATATAGCTAATTATGCTGTACAGAAAATTCTGATGGATAATGGAAGCTCAGCAGACATAATATTTCTCAGCACCCTACATAAAATAGGATTGGAGGTGGCAGCCATTCGACCTACTCATACTCCTTTGAGAGGTTTTGGAGGTTTTGAGATCACATCGATAGGAACTATTGATTTGCTGACCTCTATAAGAGAGGAGCCTAGGAGAAAAACTATCATGCTCAAATATTTGGTAATGCATGCCCTGTTTACCTACAACGTCATATTGGGATGTCCTAGATTGAATCAATTCTAAGCAGTGGTGTCTACATACCATCTTAAAATGAAATTCCCCACTTTGGCTGGAATTGGAGAAGTAAGGTATGACTAGAAAATGGCGCAAATATGCTACAACATATCAGCCCAAAAGGCCACAGAAAGCGACTTATAAAAAAGATTGTCAATGCACAAACTAAGCATCAAGGTGAATTGCCAAACAAGGAACATTTGAAAAGATGAAAAGAGAATGGTAGTATGGAACCATGTGAATTTAAGAGCATTGAACTTATACAAGAAAATCTAGAGAAGATGACATGGATAGGGACAGATGAATAAATAGATGGAAGCATTGACTATAGAGTTTCTGCGAAAGAACTCTAATGTCTTTGCATGGATCTCAGTCGACTTTGAAAAAATTGACCCAAAGGGCATAGTCCATTCTCTCAATGTGGATCCTAAAGCAAAACTTGTGAGATAGAAAAAAAGAAATTTTGAAGTAGAGAAGAATAGAATCATTGAACAAGAGGTGAACAAGCTCCTTGTCGCAAGGTATGCAGTGAAGGTCCAATATTTCTAATGGCTCCCTAATGTGGCCATCGTACCCAAACCACAAGGGAAATAGTAAATGTGCACTAATTTTACAAACTTCAATAAAGCTTGTCCTAAAGACTCATACCTCTTGCCAAGAACACACTTTCTGGTGGACTCGACCTTCAAAGTTGTGATGTTAAGTATGATAGATGCATACCAAGGCTAGCGCCAAATTTTCATGGTGGAACATGACATGGATAAAACAATGTTTGTGGTAGGAAAAGGAGTTTATTGCTATAGGGTCAGCCATTTGGCCTTAAGAATATAGGAGCAACGTATCAATGACTGGTGAATAGAATGTTCTAGAATCATATTAGAAAAATGATGGAAGTGTATATAGATGATATGTTAGTGAAGCGCTCAAAGGAGAAAGATTATCTAGAATACTTGAGAGAAGTTTTTGAGATCATGAGAAGATATAAGTTGAAACTAAATCCTGCGAAATGTACTTTTGGAGTGAAATGGGGAAACTTCCTAGGTTACATGGTCACTCAAAGAGGAATAGAGGTGAACCCAGAGAAACTTAATGCCACCCTAGAAGTGCCATCCCTAACAATGATCAGAGAGGTATAATAGTTTACAGGAAAAATAGCCTCACTCAATCGCTTCATATCTAGGTTGACTGATAAAGGTCTCTCATTTTTCAAAATTCTAAGAAATGTTAAAAACTTTAAGTGGATGGAGGAGTATGACATAGCTTTTCAAGAACTAAAGAAATACTTGACAGCATCTCCTTTGTTGTCAAAATCGAGAGACAAAGAGCTATTATGGTTATACCTAGCAACCTTAGAGGCAACCATAAGTTTAGTATTAGATAGAGCAGTAGGGAAAGAACACTGACCTATCTATTATGTCAACAAGATATTGTAAGGAGATGAAAAAAATTACATTGGCATAGAAAAGTTGGCTTTTGCTTTGGTAACAACGGTAAAAAAGCTTCAAAGTCTGATGCGAGTTGTACCCACATTGTTGCAACTTTGACTGACTACTCCAAGATTTGGCTTTCCTTAGAATGAAACAGAAAACTTTCATTAATTTTTAGGTTACAATTTTAAAATTAAACATAGGTTGGGAATTTTTTTTTTATATGTATTGAAAGGAGAGTTTGGAGGTTGATATCATGAATTTTTGAAAATGATGGATTGTCTACCTGGTATTGGATAATATATACAGGATTTGAATGATTTGAATTTTTAGGTATACAGAATTATGATGAATGAAATATTTTCAGTATCAAAAGCGAGCCAACTATGGAGTCATTAGATGATATTTATATAAATATTATTGTATATATAAAACTATAAGGCAGAATGGATTTTAGGGCACACCTTGGCCACATAGATATATTGTTGAAGGAATTCTCACAGCTCTTCTCTGATTCTCTCTTCAAACTTTCTGAAATTTTCTTTTCTTTTCCAAAGATATAAGTTATAAATATTTTTCAGTGTTGATTTGGAAGAACAACATAGAATCAAATAACGTTGTGCCAAATTGCAAGTCGCGGCTTTTCCTTAGAATATATATATATATATATATATATATATATACATAAAGATTATTTGAGGTTGTTGGATGATTCTTTGGCGTCAGTTATTTTTCCGGAATACGATGGATAAGCTAATTCTAGGTTGTTTGGGCTGAAGGATTTAGATATGTCCAGAGAATTGATAAGCTGATTAAATGCCCAAAATTCCGTTAGTTTTTACCAAAACCCCATTGCCTCGTCGCTACAAATTGTACCCGGCTTCACAATTTCTTTTTTCTTTTTTTTTTTCTCCCCTAAAACATGATGAAATTCGACTCCGTTGCCGCAGCTTGAGAATTGAGAACCTGAGTATATATGTATGGTTAGAGCTAAATAAAAGACGTCTGCCAGTGTCTGTTGCGCAAACACACATGCTATTCTTATATATATGTACACATATATGTACAATATACAATATATGGTGCCAGTATATATATAATTTAGCATAACTACGGATATGAAAATTTTAATTATCCCTTTTTGTTTTAGGTTACAATTTTAGACTAAGAAACAGGTTTGAATTTTTTTATTTTTTTTTTGGGTAAACTTAGAGCACAAGATCTTAAGTTGAGAATTAGAAGTTTTAGGATATACTTTGGTATAGAGGACAACCATTTGATTTTGGAAAAGGAATGCTACATGAAAGAATGTCCTTCTAGGATCCTAATTTTATGCGACCAGATTTTCTAATGGATTTTTCTCATAACTATTGATTGAATCTGAAAAGATGTTGAACATAAGAATTGTGGGTCTATCTTTTGCGTGTTTACAGCCACTTGAATCACCTCAATCCAACTTATATGAGGTAAGTTATGAACAAAATACTAAGATGTATCCAGTTAGAAGATACAAGACTTTAATTTTCCGAAAATGGATATTAGTGGCAGCTTTACTACTTCTTACTGATAGAATTCGGTAAAATAATCAGAATATGAATTTTAGTCTGTTTCTTAGGTTTCTAGTGCCTCCTGAATCACCTCAATCCAATTTATATGGAGTAATGATCAAAACACTAAGATGTGTCAAGTCTGAAAATGCAGGATTTTATTTTTTCAAAAATAGATGGTTTTGACTCTTTTACTACTTGATCTCGATATAATTAAGTAATGAGATCAACATAAGATTTGTAACTCTATCTCTTAGGTATTTATGGCTATCTGAATCACTTTAATCCGATGTGTAGGGAGAAAGTTATGATTAAAATACAAAGGTGTGGCAAGATAGAAAACAGAACTTAGATTTTCCTAAAACAAAATATTTTGATGACTTTTACTAGTTTATTCAAATTTAATTGAGCAATATGATCAACATATGAATTTTAGATCTGTCTCTTAGGTTTCTACATTTGTTTGAATCACTTTCATTAATATATATATATATATATATAAAGAAAGTTATGGCTAAAATATTAATAAGTGTCAAGGTAGAAAATATAGACTTTGATTTTTCAATAGTAGATATTTGTGATGCTTTTTATGGCTTGATCTTGATGGAGTTAAGAAAAGTCGTCAACATAGGATTTGTAACTCTGCCTATTAGGTTTCTATGGCTACTTGAATCACTCTAATTTGATATACGTGAAAAAATGTTTGGCCAGAATTCTAAAATATGTCAAATCAAAGACTTCCTAAACTTGTACTCATACTTTCATCACACTTATGAATCTTGGGCTTGATTTTGTTCCTTGATAGATTGACTTATTTGGATAGAGGTCAACATAAAAGTTTTTGGTCTCTCTCTTAGCTTTTCAATATCCCAAGAATCACATTAATTAGGTCTCTAGAAAGGAAGTTAGACGTATATCACAAGAAGAGCTACTTACAAACCTAGGATTGTATTGAAATCTAGGAAGCTTGAAGTTTTGAGGACAACTTTTTGTAAGGAGGGTATAATGTAATACCCCAAGTGTTTAAATGAAATATTGTGGTATGGATATGATATTGAATGTTAGGAATAATGGAGTAATATTAGTTGATTTTGATCTTCATTTATATTCTTGGGTTGCTCTTCTCCTAGAATTTGAGCCCATTATTTATTTTGGGACTCGATTAACATTTAAGAAATTTTAATTGAAAGTAAATATGGGATATAAATTAAATTCTTTCTTTTGGAGTTGTTAAGGATCCTATTTTAGGTACTCATTTTGATTCCAAGGATATAGATTTTAGATTTGTAGGATTGTTTGGTGATAATTGAAGGTGTAGAATTTATTGGGTCAATCATTTGATGGAACTTTATTTATTGAGCTATGTTAATGGTTTTAAGCTAGATACTATGGACACCAATTTATGGCGAAGGAAATATTAATCTTTAATCCATATTTAATTAATGATTCAAGATTTATGAGTTCGCTCACATTATTTAATCCATTTCAAGTTCTTAAAGCTCATAACTAGTATAAAAACAAGTCCATAGATTATATTTGCAATAATAACTCAAGTTATTTAATTCATTTTAAGTTATAATTATGCCCATAAGTAGTGTATAAAATAAGCCCATCAATTATTATGAAGTATTTACAGGTTTGGGTCTATGATTGTTAAATTAAACATGACAAAAATCAATTTTTGTGGAATTTTCATATTTATGGATAGATGGATAATTCTAGAGGTCTTCTCGTCATTGTAGAACTCTATTTGGATAGTTTTTGACCGCCATGAGGTATCTAGTCATATTAGTTAGCTAAAACCACATAAATACAAGTGATATTGAATCATGGAACCTTATATTTTGTACCTCTATATGTTCATGCAAAAGTTCATGAATATTTCATATTCTCTTAATTCCTAAACTATAATAATATCTAGACAAAATCTAGAATAATTAAATTATGAGGAGTTAGGATGTCAGATAAATGTTAATCATTAGCTTCTACATTTAAGGTTGCCGACCAGTTGCAGACTTTACTTTTGAAGATAAACTTTGAACTTGTATTGAGAAGAGAATCCCTGTTATTTATATGAGATGAGTTAGGCAAGATTGGTGATTAAGGTTACGGTGGTAATAGAAGTTACTAGCTAGCCTTTAATGATTTGATCGTCATTGTTTGAACTTAGTTTAATTTGTCAATTACTTTATGACTGTGTATCTAAGGTTAAAATTTTAACACTAACTTTATGTGTCATTGTGTGATCTTGGCAACAGGAATTGAGAAGAAGTTAAGGGTAGTCTAAGGAAAATAATGGCATCCACGAAAGTTCTCATGTATCTGAACCACCTCGAGTAGCTAGGCAGGGAAGAGGGAGGCCGCTCAGTCCACGGGCAACCACATAGTGTATCCCTATGTAGAGAGCACTAGTTGAGGAGCCAACCTTGCTAGAGGAAGAGGTTTCACAAACCCCTCAGGTCAATCATCTAAGTGCAGGCCAGCCAACTAAACCCATGTTCCAAATGTGGCAACAATTCATGTAATTTTGTCAACAGTATGGACAAGATAACTGAGCAAGGAATGCTAAAGAGCTTATAGAGGATCAAGCTTTGGATCGATTTCTCCTATTGCAACCCCTAAAATTCCTAAAGGAACCCGATGATAGAAAAATCAAGATATAGGTCAAGAGCTTAAAAAAGATATTTGGAACCCTAAGATATCCAAATAAGCAGAAGATATGATATGCCACATTTTTACTGGACAATCCTACACATGATTGGTGGCAATTGATCAATTGTAGATAGACTGTAGTGAAAACTCCGTGGACTTGGGAAAACTTCACCCCAGGAGTTTATGAAAAAATATGTATTGGAGGTGACCAAGTATGCCATAGAAAGAGAATTCATGGAATTGATCCAAGGGACGTCCACAGTCTGTCGATATGAAGCTACATTTAATCGACTGATTCAATATGCACCTCACATACTTACAAATGAGAGGTGGCAAGTTCGTAAGTTTGTGGAAAGGTTACAACCCAAACCTAAACGAGGCCTTCTCTTATGTGATCTCCCAAACTACAATCATGCAATGAGTAAGGCACTAGAGGTAGAATCAATTTGAGGGAGATTAAGAAGATTAAAGAGAAAGGGAGAAAATGGAGGTTACCACTTGGTGGGCAGAACAACTCTGGGAAGAAGCAACCGAAGTTACAGATTGGGGGTGCTAGTCAGTAAGTTTATTAGACCAGTGGAGCTACGAATCCAACATCAAAAAGGTGTGGATATTGTGGAAAATTAGGTCATAATGAGTCAAAATGTTGGAAAAAGCTCGACAAATGCATAAACTATGGAAACAATCAGTACCTTATCTAGTGGTGCCCCAATCTAAGGGTGCTAGCTCCCACAGAAAAGGGACAATAGGTTGCAAGATCTAGTGGACAATCGAAGGTTTGAGCACGAGCATATGCCATAATTGGAGAAGAAGTGCTCGATCCCTCTAATGTGGTTGAAGGTATGATTTTTATTTCTAGAATTATTGAAAATGACTTGTATGATCCTGAAGCTTTGCATTCTTTCATATCTACTAAAATATTTGAAAAATTAAATATGCAACCTAAAGTTATGGTATATCACATAGAAAGTTCAAACACCCTTAGGAATAAGGTTAATAGCGGATGTAATCTATCGAGATTGCTTGATTTTAATTAGGGATAGTGTATATTTAGTTGATCTTATACAAATACCTATACAAGGATATGATTCGATCCTTGACATGGATTGGCTATATAAACACTAAGCACAGGTAAATTGTTATACCAAGTGCCTCACTCTCAGCTCGGGGATAAGACATCAGTACTTACACGCCATCCCATAAATGATACCTCGTTGGTACTTATTATATCTGCAATAGAGGCCAGGAAGATTTTAAGGGAATATGGGCAATATTTTTGGTGTAACTCATTAACAAGTCTTAAGATACAGTTAAAATTGAAGAGGTGAAAGTGGTCGCTGAGTACCCTAAAGTATTCAGAAAAAAATAAACTTGTTACCCCCAGATAGAGAGATAGAATTTATAATTCACTCTCCCTAAGACCACACCTTTTTCTAAGACCCCTTACCTAATGGCACCTGCAGAGCTTAAAGAACTAAATAATCAACTTCAAAAGTTATTGGAAAAGAGGTTCATTAGACCGAGCACATCCCTTTGGGGAACCCTAATGCTATTTGTCAAAAAGAATGATAGTCTCTGAGGATGTGCAATGATTATAGACAATTGAACAAGATCACAATCAAGAATAAGTACCCTCTACCCCATGTAGAGGAGTTATTCGATTTGCTACAAGGGTCTCGAATCTTCTCAAAGTTAGATCTGAGACAAAGGTACTATCAATTGGAGATCAAGGAAAAAGATATTCCTAAGATAAATTTCAATTCTCGGTATGGCCACTTTGAATTTATGATGATGCCCTTCGGACTAACTAATGTGCCAGCAACATTCATGGACTTAATACATCTAATTTTAGGTTGTATCTAGACCAATTCGTAGTCATCTTCATTGATGACATTCTGGTCTTTTTCAAATCCAAAGAAGAGTGTGCAAAACATTTGCACCTAGTTTTTAATACTCTAAAAGAACATTGGTTATATGCTAAATTCAGCAAGTGCAAATTTTGGATGGAGAAAATAACCTTTTTAGGGCATATTATCACATAAAACGAGATCAAAGTTGACCCCTTTAAGGTGAAAGTAATAGTTAATTGAAAGAGGACTGAGAATGTCACTGAAGTCCAAAGCTTCTTGGGGTCAGCCAGCTATTATCGAAGATTTGTTCAAGATTTTTCTAAGATAGCCAGTCCTTTGACCAAGTTGATGCAAAAGGATCAACTTTTTAACTGAAATGATGATTACGAGAGAAGCTTTCAAAAGTTAAAACATCATCTAACTACAACTTCGATCTTAGCTCTTCCAAATGGCATAGAGGGCTTTGTGGTCTATACAAATGCTTCCAATAAGGGGTTAGGATGTATGGTGATACAGAAGGGGTGTGTGATTGCTTATGCATTCAGTAGGCTATTGACTGTAGCTGCGTTCTGGGGTTTTGGAGGTGAGGTCTGCCAATCTAGCACCTTTTGTATCAATCTGTAATTGTGATACGCACCTATGTGGGTTTTTTGTTTCTATACCATACTCTGTTTGTTTGAAATCTGCAATGTGTTTGAAAATTTGAAATGTTATTTACTATCTAAGTTGTGCACCCTTATGAGGGTTATTGTTCAATATTGATTTTATTTTATTATTTAATATCTAATTTGAACACCCATGTAGGGGTTATTCTTTGACATCGAATCTATTTTTGTTGTTCCAATGCCCAAAACTCTCTTTATGTTGTCAAATTCTGTCCCTTATACCGTAACCTTGTCAGCTCACCCCTTTAATCTTGATGAATGAGAAAGTGATATTGAAATGGTGTGGTAGACCTAATTGTGTTAATAGTTCTCCTAATTGTTCATGTATCTTGTTATTGAAATAGGCCTTGTCGGCTATTATTGTATATCATTCTTGTTATTACTTGAAAGTGAATTATTATCTGTTGACATTGTATTGTGCCACCCATGGGGATGCCCTTGGAAAGTTTCCACCTAGAGGGACGCTATAGGAAGTTGAGCTTGGGGCTATGTCCAAAATAATGGCTTGGCGAAATGGATCGACAGTGACAGGTCTTCCAACTGGTACCCACTTAAGATCCTGACTCACAAGTAGCCAGGGGTAGCAAACTGTGAGTGGTGGGATCTAAATTGTTACACGCTGAGTTATGTGCTCGAGCAAATGGAGAGACAAGGGAAAGTTTTGTGTTCAAATTAACTATTATTGATTGTTATCCTGTATTGATCGAGGAGAAATAAGGAAGGATGCCAACAGGTCTACTAAATGTTTACATGTTTCGTGTTCTTTCGAGTTTAAAGACTAATTCTTCTTAGTCTTGACCTGATCATCTAAATTGTTATAAAAAAGTCTTGTTATTTGTTGTTGTAGTCATTATTCTCTCTAGCTTCTATTTTGTATTTCCCTTACTAAGTCCTTAAGACTCACCTTCCTCGTTATCCTTTGTTTTTTTCAGACAGGTTGAGGTGAAGGGCAAAGGATCATGTTTTGGGTTGAAGTTATTTTGTAATAGATTAGGTGTATGATTGTACATATTGTTTCCACCTAATCGAGACCATTAGTGAGAGATGTTATGTAGATGTTGTATGAACCTAAGATACTGAAGTTGTATATATTTTGCTTTATGGGTGATTTGTTTTACTTTGAAATGATTATATTTTAGGTTTCCTAATTGTCATTTAAATAGGTTTCAAGCTTGAATTGGTGTCTCTTCTGCCTAGGGTGATACCCCGAGTAGGGGTGCCATAGAGGTGGTTGATACCCCGAGTGGGGATGCCACATAAGGAGTTACAAAATTAATATAAAAGTTTTACATATTAATATATATATATATATATATATATATTGACTAACAATCAAAATTAGATATTGAGTTACAAAAATTGAACTAATATAATATTTTTATATTAATATTAAAATAAATATTCATAGAATATTATATATATTTATGTATATG
This sequence comes from Jacaranda copaia, assembly GCA_014898725.1. NCBI lineage: Eukaryota > Viridiplantae > Streptophyta > Magnoliopsida > Lamiales > Bignoniaceae > Jacaranda > Jacaranda copaia. Next base: position 1,603,324 of record JACGDI010005219.1, on the reverse strand, counting down.
TTGACATAGATAAAAGGAATAAAATTAACAATCTAATAAGAAGTTACAAAAATTATATTTTAATATAGGGATTTCCAAAAATTAATATAGACAGATACATATGTATTATATATGAAAATATGTTGACTTGACAAAGAAAAATATGAAAATATGTAATAGGGAGCAACATATATTATATATAGAATATATTACATGGAAAAAATGAACAAAACTAACTTATCCACATTATTGCCACATAAGAAATATACTTAAAATAGGAATTGAACATCATCTTTATTTTATATATATTAGATTATTCAAATTCCTAGTTGCCTTAATGCCCGACTGGTTTTGTTTTTTGTTCCCACATTTTCATTTCTTTCCCACTCCCCATTTTCATTTTCTCTTTAGCTATCAACTTCTCATCTATTTTTACAAATATTTTTATTTTCAAACATTTTTTCAAACACACTTTTATATTCTCTTAATTTTCACACCCTATTTTCCCTTGCTCTCATTTTCACAACTTTTAATACAAAAAACATGCTTCATCAAATTACATTCCATTTTTAATCCTATACAATCATTTCATTTTAAAACAAAACATCCAAACAATATTTCATTTTCGAATATAAACTCATCACTAATTTTTTACTTTTTGAAAATGATAAAAAAAACATATCCAAACAGGCTCTTAGGGGCCACTTGGTTTTTGGAGGCATTTTTATTTTTTAGTGAAAATAAATAGTGAAAAGTTTGTTATAAATGTGATTTTGAAAATGAAATGTTGTTCGAATATTTTGTTTAAAATGAAATAATTGTATAGGCTTAAAAATGAATTGTATTTAGATATTGTAGTATTTTTATATTAAAAATCGTATAAATGTAAGTATGAGAATCTAAAATATGAAAATGGAGAGAAAGTGTAATAGGATGTTTGGAAAAATATACTGAGAATGAAACTGTCTATGAAAATAAGAAGAAGTCGATAACTTTCTATTTTTATTTCAGGAGAAAATGAAAAGGAGTTTTGAAAACAAAACCAAACGAGCACTTAGGCTATGTAACAATTTTGTTCTATCAAAATATAACCAAACATATATCCTTTTTCCCTCCAAAATGCTAAATTATATTTCCCAAAATACCATTTTCTATCTTTAATTATCCCCAAAATTTTCTCATTTTTCAATATATACATACATATATATCATATATATTTTGTTATTACTCTTATTATAAAAAAATTACTCAATTTCATTTTCATCTCAAAAATCTAGTAACAAAACCATTAGTTTGACCGCTACAGTAAAAATTATCTTCTCCCAAAATATAAAAAAAAACATACCAAAACTCTCCAAAATAATTTTTTAAGGATTTCCCAAAACATAAACAAACATTCATTACATTCCTTAATACAACTTCACATTTCCCAATCCTACTCCCAAAACTCATTCTCTCAAAACATATAATGCAAAACATACAATTTATAAGCAAACATTACCTTAGTTCTTCTTTTATTTGACCTCAATGATTTAAATAAAAAATGGTGTTTCATTAAAACAATACAAATTAAAAACTGATAAAAATTTGTTTGTGCCCTCTTCTTGAATATTAAATACTACATAAAATTGGTACTAAAAGTTACAAAAAAAAAAATTGAGATATTCAACAACAGAAATAGATAATTGCCCATTGTCATTGAAATATTTGCAGGTATATTCAACGGATAATTTCTTATTAAAATAAAAAATAATGACCACCCACAATTATATTTACAATAAAACACAACACTTTCCAATAAATTTATACTAAATAATAAATTCTCATTGAAATTAAATTTAACTGCAGTAGGACTAATCACATAACTAATGATGAGTCAATTGTTGAATTGTGTCTTAACCCTGAACAAAGAAGCACTATCGAGGAAACGGACATTAGTACCTGAAATCAATTCCAGAAGAGATCGCGGGGGTTAAGTAATTAAGGAAGGACAAAGGTGTCGGGCAAGGATTGGCAGTCACAAAAGTAGCAAAGAATCATGGGCTTTCGTTATGTACTATGAGGGAGACTATAGTCTGATGCATACGTAATACTCGAATCTTTCTGGGCATCGGCATGCGTAGGCTATTAAGCTTTGGAATTATTTGTTTACAAATTTTTAATATATTTTTTAATTCATAAAATTTAAATAAATAAATAATACATATTTCTTAATTTTATTTCTAAAATACAAAATTCATTTTTCAAAATATCATTATTACTCACATTCTAATACATTCCCTACTAATAACTACTTGTCATAAATTATCCCTTTTCACATTACAACATATATATACATACTACCATTCATTCAATTTATATACACATTTATATATAAATACTTTTAAAACATCTATTTCACTCTATTAACCCAACCAAAAAGTTATTGATATGACATCTTATCTCCTCCTAAAATACAAACAAATAAATAATTTTTTCCCAACTCATTTTTTACCTACCACCCAAAATACAAACAAACAATCATTATATTTTTCAATCCCACTTCCCAAAATTTATTCTCAAAAAACCTCTTAGAAAAATACCTCAATTCATTTCCAAACAAAGCCTTTATGTGTGGGCGTTCTCTTTTTTCCAAAAAGTGTGCCAATACGTCTCGTTTGGCAGGTCTTCCTAGGTGACTTAAGAAGACTTTGGCCAAATATACTATTTTTTAATTTTTTTTAAAGGTTAGTGGCTTTCATTCTTTTAACAATTGACATGAAAATTGTTATTCAACATAAGGTCAATTTTTAAATTTTTTAACATAAAAAAGGATCTATTGTAACTTAATTTATACTTCAGTATAATTATAATAATTGTTCTTGTCATAATTAACCAACTTTTGAGGGTTTTCTCAAAAATACATAATTAAAATGCCTCAAGTTGTGGGTTTTTAATTATTAAATACATATTTTTAAAAATACTTTTTATGAGCACACAAAAAATTTGAGCTATTTATAACTCTATTTATAAAGAAATATTTTGAACTCACTAATATTTTGAATTGCCAATATTGCATGCCATGGTCAATTGTATTTAAAATTTATTGTATTTATATTGTATTTATCAAATTATTTCTAGAATATAGTTTTGCCACATCTATAATAAAAGAGGAACAACATAGTTGTAGAGATGTCTCCCGGGTTGCGTTAAGTTAGGGGCAATAATTAAAAATTGTGGATATCAGAAATATTGAATAATTTTTAGAGATTTGTGAATTGTACAATCCATCAAAATATGCACAGAAATGGTTACTTCCTATTTCATGCACCTTAATTTATACAAAAATTCTTCTTTAACAAATTCAGAATTCATTAGAGTTAAAAAAAAAAAAGGAAGAAAGAAGAAAGAAAAAACATACACAAAAAAATAGTAAAAATAAAGATTTGATTAATAAAAAAAGATTAGTCGGTAGTATTAATATTTCTTACTTTGTGTACTAAATAAAGTAAGAATAAAGCGCAAATTTTACTTTGTACGGAGATTGCATACATTATGTACTAGCCTTCCTTTTAACTTTTTAGCTTTTTTGAATTTAAAATAACTATATAATAAATTCTACAATATAACATTAGAAATGTAAATGTAATAATTGATCCCATTTAATTTGGGATAGAATTTTCAGAAAAGAGGCTTAACATTGTGAGACATGGGAAAGGAAGAAGAAACACATGTCCTGAGTCTTGATCAATGCAGAAATGTATGGACTACTATTTGCTTATAAATACTGCCTCAAATCTGATTTCTCCATCGCCAGTCATCCCACCAGCGAAAATACTTATAAATTACCAAAACCCTTCTTTGAGTCCTTCAATTTTTTGGCATTTCTCAAGCAAAATTAATGGTTCCTTCGATTCCTGTCCAAGACGAATTCTCCTACACAGTAGTCGACGCTGTGCCGAAGATGAATCTACTCAACATCTCCAAAGAACAATCAACTGAAGAATCATCAGGTCATGATGCCCCCATTGTTTCTTCCTTCAACGACAGGATTAGGCCGCTCCTCGACACCGTCGACCGGCTGCGCCACCTCAAGATCATGCAAGAAGGTATCCAGCTGCCCACCATTGTGGTGGTCGGCGATCAGTCTTCCGGCAAGTCCAGCGTTCTTGAGTCCCTCGCCGGCATCAGCCTCCCCAGAGGCCAGGGCATTTGCACCAGGGTACCCCTCATAATGAGGCTGCAGAATCATCCACACCCTGAGCCAGAACTTTTCTTGGAGTTCAACGGAAAAACCCTGCCGACTGATGAAGAAAAAATCGCCGATGCCATTAGTCTAGCCACCGAAGAAATGGCCGGCAAGGGGAAAGGGATTTCCAACAATCCCTTGACGCTCATAGTGAAAAAGAACGCCGTCCCGGATCTTACCATGGTTGATTTGCCCGGAATCACTCGGGTTCCTGTTCATGGCCAGCCCGAGGATATCTACGAACAGATTTCAAAGATAATAATGGAGTATATCACGCCGGAAGAGAGTATAATCTTGAATGTTTTGTCAGCAAGTGTGGATTTCTCCACTTGTGAGTCCATCAGAATGTCCCAGCGTGTGGACAAGACCGGCGAGAGGACTCTCGCTGTTGTGACCAAAGCTGACAAATCCCCCGAAGGGCTGCTGGAGAAAGTTACGGCTGACGATGTCAACATAGGGCTCGGTTATGTCTGCGTGCGGAATCGTATTGGGGACGAGTCGTACGAGGAAGCTCGGGCTGAAGAAGCTAATCTTTTTGAGACTCATCCCCAACTTTCCAAGATCAACAAGTCAATGGTTGGGATTCTTGTTTTGGCTGAAAGATTGGTCAAAATTCAGGCAACCATTATCCGCAAATGTCTGCCTGACATTGTGAGGAAGATCAACGACAAACTCTCAGCCAACGTCCAAGATTTGGAGAAAATGCCAAAGCATCTGACCTCAGTCGCTGAAGCAATGACAACATTCATGCAGATCCTTGGCTCTGCTAAAGAATCTTTGAGGAAAATCCTTTTGCAAGGAGAGTTTGATGAGTATCCGGATTCGGCTTATATGCATTGTACGGCTAGGCTCTGGGAAATGCTCAACAAATACTCCGAGGATCTGCAGTCTAATAAATTTGTCGATAATGATTCAAAGAACTTCTTGCTTGATGAGATAAAGGTTTTGGAGGAAACAAAAGTAATCGGGCTGCCAAATTTTCTCCCAAAAGCTGCTTTCCTCACTCTGCTTCAGAAGAAGGTGAAGGCCATATCTATGGCCCCCGTCGATTTTGTGGAAAGAACATGGGGCTATATAGAAAACGTTGTTGTTTCTGTTTTGCTGCGGCATTCTGAGAACTACCCACAACTTCTCTCGTCTACAAGAAGAGCTGCGCAGAATCTTATTGCTAAGAAAAAGCAGCAATCAGTCGATTGGGTGAATGATATGGTGGAGATGGAGAAGCTTACTGATTATACTTGTCATCCGGACTACATGACTTCTTGGAATAAGCTCATGTCTCATCAGGATGATTTTATGGAGCAAGTTAATAGTAATTACATGTCGCCTGTTGTAAGCATTGATGGATTTGGAGATATTAATGTTTCTCACCTGCGAAGCCTCAAGGGCATTGCGCAAGAAGCGTTTGATGTGAAGATGAGGATGACGGCTTACTGGGAGATTGTCCTGAGGAGAATGGTGGACAATATGGCATTGCATTTGCTTTTCAGAATTCAAAATCTGGTGAGTAGAGATATGCAGACCGAGATCATTAATGAGTTGATTGGGCCTCAGGGCAATGGGTTGGAGAGGATGCTGCAGGAGTCGCCCTCTGTGGCTGAAAAACGGAATAAGCTGAAGAAAAGCATCAAGTTGCTCAAGGAGTCCAAGGAGGTTGTTGCCAAAATCATGGATATAAGTTTTGAAACTTAAGATGTTAAGTTATATGCCTGTCTTATGATATATACTTTTACTATATAATAGATTTGGTTTTTATATAAGTTTGTGGCCTTCTTTTATTTTTTGTTGCTATTGCTAAATCCTGAACAATACTATAGTGTATCCTTGCATATTTTGCTTTTTGAACTTTGATTGAGTTTTATGTAGTATGATCTGGCCAGTTGTCTTGAAGGCATTGTCTATTCCAAAAACAAGAAGATATCTTTATCCATACAAGGTTTGACAGAGTTTTGGGAATTCAATTACTACTTACATGTCCCACATTGTGACTAGAATGTGGTGACTCTTGTTGTTACGTGATGATGATCTTAATATGCATCTGCCAAGAATTTGCTCTGCTTGACTTAATCATAAATCTGTGGTTTATTTGTATAATTTGTGGCTTTTATCACTCTCGGCGTCTAGCTTTTTGACTGTTGTGGATTTTGCTTGATGTAAATTTGAGAAGTATTTTTTTAATTAAGAGTTGGATCAAGATGAATTTTTGGTAAAATCAAATTGAGATGAGTTCTTGATTAAATCAATTCGTATTTGAACCTCAAATTATAAAAAAAGATTAAACTAGCTCAAGAAATCTTTCGGCACCTAAATTTCTTTGAAGACTCAAAGCTAAAATTTAGCAAAGTTTTTAATGTAACAATAACAATGTGCATTTGTGAATCTCAAAATAAGAAATATTTATAAATCTTCTGTCATTTTAGATTATGATTGAGATAGTCCAATGCGGATCGTATGGACATTCTTGAACAATTGAATTGTATTCTTTAGGGTGCAAGTTAGTGAGGTTTAGTCAGCCCAAATCAGATGAAAAAATACAAATTTTAGTAGAGTTTTAAAATTCACAATTTTGAGGATATTTCTAGAATTATCGATAATAAATGTTACAACCATAAATAATATTTTTATATTTCTCTAGCAACTCTTCCTGAAGTACTATCCGTAATTTTCCAAACCATAAGTAGAGCATCTTCCGAAAATGTTGTTGGTTTGCTCTTCAATTTTCCTTTCATCAATAGTTGAAGATCTTTGCATGGATCATGTCGAAACTACTGCTTACTTTGATATGTTGTTTTGCTGTGGTGCGGCTACAAAAGAAAAACGTTACACTTTTCAGGCTGATTATTAGGATTTAGGTTTATTCAAATCTGATAAGTTGTTATTTTCATCAATCATATAATAAATATATTCGGGAAAAAAGTAATGTAAAAGGCACTCCAAATTATAGCACTAATGCTACTCAGGAATTTTGTTTGGTCCTTGGGAGATGCACGTTTCGATTTATTTCAAGATGGGCCGTCATCTATTCGTACGAGGGTATTATGATTTTGACATTATAAACTCCTCAATGCATACATATTAAAAAAGGTATAAGATTGGACTATGAGCCTATGAGGTTCTATTACAGTCCCAACATGGCTCAGTGAACCAACATTGTTGGGGTTTGATCTATTTATAAAGAAGTTTATAAATCTTCTAAAATTACAAATACTTCATAACGACTCACGCTTCGCAACTAAAATGGATGGAATATGTAAAGATATTCAGGATAACTCTTGTTAAAGAATAGAAAAATAGAACCAAAAAAAGAAAAAAGAAAAAAAATAGTAAAATGACATAGAACCCCCCTGCAAAAAGATATATTAAAAAATATTTATATATTTATATACATTTGATATTTATATATGTATATCTATATTATTAATAAAACATCTACTTTTTTTGGTGTGTTTTTGCATGATGTGCTTAAAATGGGGAAAATTATAATTTTAATCCTTAAACATAACCACTTATTCGCTTTCAATCTCTAAACAATCTCAAATTACACCTTTATCCTCAAATTGATAATTTTTTTAATAATTTTCATTCTTGCCATTACTTCAGGCGTTAAAACTAATGGAAATTGGTCATGTGCTATGCACATAATTGGAAAAATTATAATTTTGATCTTTGAACATAGTCACTTATTCACTTTTCGTCCCTAAATAATTTCAAGTTACATTTTTTATCCTTACATTGTCATTTTTTTAACAAATTTTATCCTTGTTATTACGTGTATCATTAAAGCTGACAGAAAGTGACCATGTGACATGCACATGACCACTCTTGTAAGGAAAACAACAAATTTCTTAGGGTTCTTTCAACTTCACTTATTTACATCTTTGCCATCTTTCAATATCTTGTTATAACATGCCAACATCTGTCTGGTGACTGAAAAACTTGAAATATCAAGACTAACTAGTAAGTTATTGTAGAAAAAGATTAATTCAAGAATAATTAAAAAAAATAGTGGTAGAGAAAGGGGTATGAATTGATAATGAGCTGAAAACTAGCTCTCTCAAATGGGTACATAAATGATTTATACTCAAGCAGACAATAAAGATGGATAAGAGAGAGATTGTATGTTGAAGACTTCTCTTTGGTAGTAATGGAGTATCAAAGATCAAAATTCCAAGCTTGAGGAGAAATGGATGGTCAATTTTGTTTGAAATTGGGAAATAAATGAAGTTACCCACTGGCCTAAAGTTTTCTTCATGCAAGAGTGGTCATGTGCATGTAACATAACCACTTTTTGTTAGCTTTAATGACACAAGTAACGATAAGGATAAAATTTGTTTAAAAAAATAACAGTTTAAGGATAAAAAATATAACTCAAAATTATTTAGGGACGAAAAGCGAATAAGTACTATGTTCAAGGACCAAAATTATAATTTTCCCAAAGCATGAACAATTGCTATTAGTTTTAATGTCTAAAATAATGGCAAGGATGAAAATTGCTAAAAAAATTGTTAATTTGAGGACAAAAGTATAACTCAAGATTGTTTAGGGACTAAAAGCAAATAAGTAGTTGTGTTTAAAGACCAAAATTATAATTCTCCGGCCTAAAATGCTCCCGCTTCTTCTTCTTCATCTTCTTCATCATCATCATCATCATCATCATCATCATCATCATCTTCTTCTTCTTCTTCTTAAATTTCTAATAACTAGAAATTATACAATAACTACGATCCACAACTCACCTATTTGATGCTTACAATTACTATTTTATCATAATTCTTTCTATTTTTATTATGAAAAACAAAAAATATTAAAATTATTTCAACAAAGTTATCTTACTATTATAAAAGGGAAGACATTTTTGTATTTAAAATGAAAGTTATGATACTAAATTTCAAGATACCAAATTTGCCCTTTTAATCACATTGTTGCTTTATTGCATGATGCATTTCGTATAAAAATTACCTTATATTGATTACATAAGGCATATATCATTAACTCCATTTTGCTAATAAAAAACTTAAGGTACTGAGATTTAATTTACACAAAACATACCTTTCTTATCTAGTGCCATTTATCATATAATATTATCCTGCACACAGTTTTAATCTGGTACTGCCGGTTGATTTGGGAAGAAACCTTTATTTTATACAATCAACAGACGAAAGGTAACAAGAGAGAGTTGATTTAGCTTGGGGTTCCCATTTACGAAATTCATCATGCAATAGATCAATAATGTGATTAATCAAGAATCCAAATACCTAGCCATTCGAAATGTATTGGTGCCTTCCTACAATGAATTGTCCATGATTTTCTTTTGATTGAATTGATCTCTTAAAATTTATTTTATCTGAGTCTCTTCTGATTGAACATTAGAGTTTAATATTAGGAAAAGAGAATTTTTAATTTTTTTAAAATTAATAAGGCTAATTTGATTATTGAGTATTAGAAGGGTAATAATTTTTATTTTATTTTTTTAATTTAATTTTAAAAGAATATTGTTCTTCATAAGAACCATGAAAGAACCTTGATTCTTTACTTAATAATAGTTCAAAAGTGATGATCAAATTAAATTGATATGAACAGTTAAAAAGTTGATACATAATAATAATTCAGAATAATGAGTATATGACCCTAGTTGATGTTAATATTAGACTCAAATACATCTATGTAAGGAATTGTATCGGGGACAAGTCGTACGATGATGCTAGGGCAAAAGAAGCCAAGAATTTTGAAACCCATCCTCTTCTGTCAAAGATAAATGAATCCTTGTTGGGATTTCTGTTTTGGCTGAAAGATTGGTCAAGATTCAGGCCAACATCATTGTTAAATGCTTGCTTGATATTGTGAGGAAGATCAATGATAAGCTTTTTGCCAATGTGGAGGATTTGAACAAGTTGCCAAGAAATCTTACCTCAATAGCCAAAGCCATGACAACATTTATGCATATTCTTGAATCTACTAAGGAATCCTTGAGGAAAATCCTATTCAGAGGGAAGTTTGATGAGTACCCTGATGCAAACGAGATGCATTGTTATGCTAGATTGGCATAAATGCTAAATAAATACTTTGAGGAAATGTAGTGTAAATGTGTGAGAATGATACTAAATTAGGTTTCCTTCTTGATGAGATAAATGTTTTGGAGAAAACTAAAGTCATTGGGCTGCTAAATTTTCTCCCCAGAGTTGCTTTTCTTACACTGCTTTAGAAAAGGTCAAGGAAATATTTGTTGCACCATTTTAGTTTGTTGAGAAGACACGGAGCTATATCAAAAATGTTGTTATCTCTGTCGTGATGAGATATTCTGAGAACTACCCACAACTCCTATCCTATACAAGAAAAGCAACCCAAAATCTTGTGGCTAGAAAAAAGAAAAAATCAGTGGAATGGGTGATTGATACTGTGGAGATGGAGATGTTTACTAATTACACTTGTCACCCAGAGTACATGGCCATGTGGAATAAACTATCAGAATGCAATCATGGATATTATGAATGATCATTCAAGGCCCACACAATTATATATCGATGAGTTTAGAGATATTGATGTTGCTCATTTACTCAACCATGTTGTCATAGTGCAAGAAGCTTTCGACCTTAAAATGAGGCTTATTGCATACTGGAAGATTGTCCTAAGGAGATAGATTGATTGTATGGCTCTGCATTTGCTTTTTAGTATTCAGAATCTGGTGAATAGAGAAAAAAAAATGGAGATTGTCAATTAGTTAGTTGGACCTTAAGGCAATGGGTTGGAGAGGATGTTGGGGGAGTTTCCAACCATTGTTGAGAAAAGGAAGAGGCTACAGAATAGTATAAAGCTGCTCAAGGAGTCCAAGGATGTTTTTGCTAAGTTCAAGGACAAAATTGCTGCTAATGCCAATAGATCAGTATGGGAAATTAGCCTAATTAGCCTCCTAATTGATATTTAAGCAACATTTTACACTTTGGGATTTAATATTAGTTCCAACTTTTGTTGCTTTTGTTCTAAAGCAGTTGTGGTTATGTTTTTGAATGCCAAGGAAAACCATGTTTGCATATCTTACTGTTGTCTTAACTGTGCTTCTTCATTTGCTTTTTCTTTTTCTTTTTTTCTTTTTTTTCAAAAGAAAAAGAAAAATTCCTATTGTTCTGAAGAATGGCATCACTAATCTAAATAATATCACCGCACCAACTTTTAATCAACGGAAAGCTCAAACGATAGAGGGTCTATTTCTTGGCAATAGCTTCTGGTTTTTTATTACTAATAAAGGTAGATTTGGTCATCATACACATGATGTCCTTTTATAATTAATAATTTATTTATAAAAATAAGGTAATAGAGTATATAACATATAAGTAAAGTCAGTTTAGCAAAGATAATTGAAAAAAAATGTAATACATTTCAAGGTGATGGGTGGAAATAAATGGATCAAAACAATTGAATTGAATAAAGTATTAACCAAAGAGCAAAAAAAAATATAATTTATTGAATGTTTAACAAATCTAAGTGTTGATTAAATTATATAAGTAAACTCCTTCTCTAGAATTACAATTATTCAAATACCTAGTTGCCTTAGTGTCCGATTGGTTTTTGTTTTTAGTTCCCATTTTCATTTCTTTTCACTCCCCATTTTCATTTTCTCTTTAACTTTCAACTTCTCATTCATTTTTACAAACATTTTCATTCTCAAATATTTTTTCAAATGCACTTTTATGTTACCTCTCAATTTTCACACCCTATTTTTCCTTACTCTCATTTTCATATTTTTTAATACAAAAAACACACTTCATCAAATTACATCCGATTTTCAATCCTTACAATCATTTTAAGGCAAAGCATCCAAACAACATTTCATTTTCAAACATAAACTCATTACTAATTTTTCACTTTTTGAAAATGATAGAAAACAAAAGATTACTTTGAGAACACGAGCAAACGAGCTCTTAGTTCTTCTTTTATTTAACCTTAATGATTTAAGAAAAAAATGGTGTTACATTAAAACAATACAAATTAAAAACTTATAAAAATTTGTTTGTGCCTGATTCTTGAATATTAAATACTATATATAATTGGTACTGAAACGTTACAAAAAAAGAAAAACATTGAGGTATTCAACAACATAAATAAAAAATTAGCCATTGTCATTAAAACTTTTGCATGTATATTTAACAAATAATTTCTTATTAAAACAAAAAATAGTGACTACCCACAATTATATTTACAATAAAACACAACACCTTCCCAATAGGAAAAATTGCAATTTTGGTCCTTTAACTATGGTTACTTTTGATTTTGGTCCATTATCTTTCAGAGTGTGCAAAATTGGTCCTTTAACCAGCAAATTTAGCACATTGAGTCCAATTTTTTGCAAATTTGGTCCTTTGGGCTCTAGAATTTAAAATCAAGCATGAACTATACTGATTCATCCTCAATTGGGCTCAACTAATGCCACATTGGATTAAGAAAAGCCACATAATCAACACATTTGTGGTCCACGTGGACAAGCATAGAAGAGATAAAATAAAGAGAAAAGATAAAATAAATAAAGAGGAAAAAGAAAAAGAAAAAAGATTGAATAAATTATAAGAGAAATATCTGATAAGCCCTAAATAGAATGAGAGTGGAGGGAGAAAACAAAATTCAATCCTGCAAAACAAAGAACACACAGAGAGAGAGGGAGAGGGAGAGAGAGAGAGAGAGAGAGAGAGAGAGAGAGAGAGAAACCTAATTGCGAGGGAGAAAACAACACAAAAATTTGAAATCTCACTTGTGTAATCTGAGATTTTTTCAAAAAAGTAGTAAGTAGAAGAAGATAGTGCAGATTCACTTGTCTAGGAATGCCCATTTGCGACCACCTTCATATGGTGAGTGTCTAAATATTGTTTGTTTAGTGGTTTTTGCACTTTTTTAGTCAAAAGATTCTTGTTGGTTTTTGGTGTTTTGTGCTTAAAAATTTCTTTAAGAATCTGAACCCAGAGTTTGAGTTGAAAACGACAGTTGATATGTGTAATCCCATATGTTCTGTTTTTATTCTTCTGAACTTGAAAGGAATTTAGGTCATAACTTTTATTTTTAAACTTTTCATGGTCATGAAAGCTCTTAGGGTCGTTGAGGTTTTTGTTTTACTTTGACTTTATGAAACCCTAGATTTGTCCTACTCCTAACTATGTACATGGTCCCTTTGAGTGCTTTTCTTATTTTTTTTATTTTATATTTTTTTCTATGTATTTTGACTTATTGTTCATGTTTTTAATTATTCTAACTCATTTTTATCTCATTTTTAATGTTGTTGTTTTACACGCGTAGGTGCTCAGCTCCAGAATTTGGTTATATAATAGTTTCGTTGCATTGTGAAGGGGAGTGTGCATCCCTCCCTGAATGTCATTACGTTAGTGGGCATATTGCAAAATTCAATTTTCTTTTGGATTGATGTGTTGAATATGAGAAATTTGACCTATTTGTGTGATAGTGGGGTTAGATGACCCTAGGAAATTTTTCCATCAACTGAGAAACAAATGGAATATACTTATTGATGAAAAGGACCTTAAATCCCTTTGTGAAGCTTCTATTGAAGATAAAGAAATGAACATTTATATTGAGGCAGAAGTTATTGAATAAGAAAAACTATCTGATTATGAGACCAAGTCTTTTAGTTTCATTGAGGTTGAGGGTGAGAGTGATGATAGGGATGAACCTGAAATACAATCTGAACCACCACAAACTAACACTCAAATTGAGCGTCATCCTCTTACTAAAAGTGTTCCTAGTTATTCTGGGTATAAGAGTGGGGATGAGAATGAGAAGGATGATGACTTTTTCTTTGATTTCACTATTGATGTTGAAGTTGACTGGGCTAGTATTCATGATGAGGGTGAGGAAGAGACAAATATGAGTGGTAGTATGAAGGAAAAGGAAGCTGAAATTGAGAGCAGTAGTAAGGAAGAGATAGTATGGGACAATGAGGTAGGTTCTGATGGAGAGGAGGATATAGATCGTGCAATAGAGTTCAACAGTAAATAGAAATTTACTCCTAAGTTTGCACTAGGCATGAAATTCAAAAATAAAAATGGGTTTAGGTAGGTTGTCCACGCTAAAGCCATTCAGTCTATGAGAAACATAAAAATCAAGAAGAATGATAAAGAAAAACTTTATGCCAAGTGTCAAGGAGATGATGTTAGTGGAAAATACATACATATAAAGTAAGGAATAAAACTACTTTTTAGCTCCAAACATATAATTCAACTCATTTTTACCAGCCAACATTTGATATAAGAAATGTTTTATCATCTTATCTTGCTGAGAGATCTGTAAATAAACTAAAAATTGATCTCAAAAGGAAAACAAAGGGATTTAGGCAAGAATTAATAGAGGATATAAAAATGAGTGTGTCTTGGTACCAAGCTTATAGGGCCAAGCAAAAAATAATTCAAATAATTGAGGAGAATCCTAAAGTTTAGTATTCTAAGCTCTAGTACTAAGCTGTATAGCTAAGAAGAACCAATCTAAGGTCAACTATAATTCTTGGAATGGATGATATAGATGGAAAGAATAGGTTCACACTTTTTAATTGTTGTTTTAGGGCTTTGAAAGTAGAATTTATGGCTAGGTGTAGGCCTATCTCAAAGGTAGATGATTGCCATTTGTCAAGTCCCTATAAAGATGGCTCCTAATAGTTGTTGGGATTGATCCCAACAATAAACCCTATCTTGTAGCTTATGTAGTGGTTAATAGAGAAGCTGAGGACACATGAGGTTGGTTTTTAACTTTATTGAAACAAAACTTGCAAATAACCAATCCACATGAATTTGCTTTCATCTCTAATAAATAAAAATGCCTAATTCAGGCTATGGAGGATGTTTTTCCAGCAACTGAACGTTGATTTTGTGTCAGAAATTTGTGGAAGAACTTTGTGAGCTTGTTTAAAAGGTTTGGGATATAAAGATCTGTTGTTTAAAACAGCCAATAATACTACTATTGGTTAATTTAAACAAGCCATGAAAGAGATGGCTAAACTTGATCAAACTACATTTGAGTAGTTCAATAACAAGCCCCTATTTCAGTGGAGCAAATCTCATTTCTCTATAATTCCTAAATGTGATTTGATCTTGAACAATTTTTGTGAATCATTTAATTCTACAATATTTTATGCTGGAGAAAGGTCTATCTTGACCATGCTAGAATGGATTAGAGAGTATTTGATTGGTAGATTGCAGAATAATAGGGATAAAGCAAATGGATGGAAAGGGGTGATATGTCCCGTCATTATGGACATTTTTTAAAAAAAAATGTTAAGAACTTAGGTGATTGTATCCGAAGAAAGTTAGATGACACACATTATCAAATAACACACATGTATGGCAATCAATATTTGCATGGATTTGGAGTTGAGGACTTGTAGTTGTAAAAGATGAAGTTGACTAGAATTCCTTGTCTTCATGCATGCTATGCTATATGCAATGCAAGGCAAGATCTAATTGATTATGTTGCTTCTTGCTACTTTGTTGAGAGCTATTCAAAGTTTACCAAAGTGCAAAAATGAGGATAAATGACCAAGAGCAATGGGGTGAGACTATTTACATTCCTTCTCTACCCCCAAACTTTGCCAAGGCTAAAGGAAGACCAAATAAAGTAAAAAGGAGGGCGTTGAAGAGCTTGTGTTCAAAGGCAAAAAGCAAGGAGCAAGGAGAACAGCTACTGCAAATCAACCAATGAAAATGAAGAGAAGGCCAAGCATACTTAAGTGCAGCAAATGGGGCACAATTGTAGGAGATGTCAAATGAAAGAAACAAATGAAGCTGAAATTAAGCTACAACAACAAGATATCACTGACCTTACATTGGATTCTCAAGATTTGGAAGAGGTGTTTGGTACACAAGCATCTTAGAGTATGAGAAAAATGAGAGTATGAAGTACTTGTTGATTTTATATATTTGTAGGTTTATTTTGTTTCTACATACATTTGTAGGTCTGTTTCATACATTAATTGATATCTTTTTGTTTAGAATATAATTGAATGGTAAAGCGACAGAAGGAGTTAGGAGATCTCCTAGAGGAAAAAATGTAACACATGAAGCAAGCAAAAAGATACCTAAACCAACAATGTATCAACAACTTCAGATGTCTCAAAACAAGAGCAATGTGAGTACAAGTTTGGGAAAGAAGAGGTTTGTGCAGCTGAGCAATATAAACGAAGCCATGGATAGTTTAAATGAAAAGAAAAAGACTAGAGGAAGGAAACCAAATTGATTTGGAGGCCAAGAGAGACTACCATGTATGACCAATGATAATCTTTTGTAAACAACTTTTGTGAAGTTTGTACTAAGATTCTTTGAACTCAGAATTTTTTGTGAAGAATTTTGTGCAACAATTTCTCTATTGGATTGTAACTAGTATTTACATGATGGTCAATATATAGAACAATTGCACATAATGGTCTGCTGGTTTTTGGTACCTAGTGGATAATGGAGAATTTATTTTGTAAATTGGCTGCTTATTTTATCTATTAATATTGTTAATTTTGTACATTGATTGTCTACCTTGTACTAAAATCAAGAAGGTAAATGATTATAGTTTAAAATCTCTTTTAAAAGACAACAATCCCATTTTTTTTGGTTGAACACACACAAACAACACAAAAAAAAAATAAAAACAAAAACAAAAACAAAAGAACACACACAATAAAAAAAATAGGAAAAAAATAAAAAAATATTGTTGACCGACGCCAGTGTGTAGCTTTTTTGGACCCCAGCGTGGGGCGCAAATTGTTCACTGCCCAAATTTTGGGCCCCATGCTAGGCACAACGTTTTACCACCTCGGCGCAGGTCATCTTGTTGATGCCCAGCGCCCAATGGAAATGCCCTGCACCCAAATTTTTTCTTTTTTTTTTCTATTCTCTTTTTTTTATTTATTTTATGTTTTCTATTTATTTTATCTCTCCTATGTTAATCCACGTGGACCACTAATGTGTTGATTACATGGCTTTTCTTAATCCAACGTGGCATTAGTTGAGCTCAATTGAAAATGAATCAGTATAATTCGAACTTTATTTTAAATTTTGGAATCCAAATTTGCAAAAAATTGGACTCAATGCACTAAAATTTGTAGGCTGAAGGACCAATTTTGCACCCCAAAAGATAATAAACCAAAATCAAAAGTAACCATAATTAAAGAATTAAAATTACAATTTTTCCCCTTCCCAAAAAGTTTATACTAAATAATAAATTCTCATTGAAATAAAATTTAACTGCAGTAGGACCAATCACACAACAAATGATGAGTTAATTGTTGACTTGTGTGTTAACCCGAAGAAAGAAGAGAGCTTGGGCGTTAAAGTAAAGAAGCAAGGACAAAAGTGTCAAGCAAGGATTGGCAGTCACAAAAGTAGTGAAGAATTATAGACTTTGTTTGTACTATGAGTGAACCTGTAGTCTTATACGTATGCAATGCTATCTATAGTCGGCATGCACAGGTATTAAAGCTTTATGTGTGAACGTCTTCCTTTTTCCAAAAGCGTACAAATATGTCTAATCATGACCTACATTTAAAACTGACGGGTCTTCCCAGTTGACGTAACAAGACTTTGGCCAAATATACTATTTTTTATTTACTGTTTTTTTTTAAGAATCGAAGATACATAATTAAAATGCTCCAAATTATGGATTTTTAATTATTGAACATGTTTTTTTGAAAATATCTTTTACGAGTATATAAAAAATTTGAGCTATTTATGGCTCTATTTATGAAGGAAGATTTTGAACTCATTAATATTTTAAAATATCAATATTACATGCAATAGCCAAATTATATTTAAAATTTATTGTATTATATTGTATTTATGAAATTATTTCTAGAATATATTTTTGCTAGATCCATAATAAAAAAGGAAAAATATGGCTGTGGAGATGTCTCTCTGGTTGCTTTGAGTTAGGGGCAAGAATTAAAATTTACGAATATTAGAATTATTGAATAATTTTTAGAGATTTGCGAATTGTACAATCCATCATAATATCCATAGAAGTGGTTACTTCCTATTTGATGAACTTTAGCTTATACAAAAATTCTTCTTAGACAAATTTAGAGTTCGTTAGAGTAACAAAAAAAAAAGGAAAAAAGAAAAAAAAATTCCCACAAAAAAAATAAAAATAAAGATTTGATTAATAAAAAAAATTAGCCAATAGTATTAATATTTCCTTCTTTGTGTCCCAAATAAAGTGAGAATAAAGCACATATTTTATAATGTTAGGAGATTACAAATATTATGAGCTAACCTTCTTTTTACTTTTTAGCTTTTCAAATTGACGATCAGTGTATAATAAATTCTACAGCATAACATTAGAAATGTAAATGTAATAATTGATCCGACTTAATTTGGGTAGAATTTTCAAAAAAGAGACTGACATTATGTGACATCGGAAAGGAAGAAGAAACACCAAGGAAAAGATGGTCCTAAGTCTAGACCAACGTAGAAATGTATGAACTGCTATTTGCTTAGTACCCAAGAACTTAGCTGATGAGAGAGCTTATAAATACAGCTTCAATCTGATTTCTCAGTAGCCATTCATCACTCCAGCAAAAGTACTCGTCAATTACCAAAACCTTCTTTGATTCCTCCATTTCTCGAGCAAAATTAATGGGTTCTTTGATTGCTGCCCAAGGAGAAATCTCCTCCACAGTAATCGACGCTGTGCCGAAGATGAGTCTGCTC
>JACGDI010005219.1:1543607-1581853 GCA_014898725.1 Jacaranda copaia | reverse complement strand
TCGTCGGTGTAAATACATTTTATCTTAACCAAATTAATAGGTGGTTAAATCTAACAGAGATTAATCAAATTGGGCTTCATTTTGCGCCCAAATTTGACCACCTATTAATTGGGCTTTTAATCTTTTTGCCCATTTTCTTCTATAGATTTCTGCAAATTTGTTTGACGGCCTTTGAACCAATAATATAAATTTCAATAATATAAATTATGACAATGTAAATGTGGGATTGAAGTTCGAACACCAATATATTGTTAGTGTGTACAACCCCAAAAAAAATTAGGAGCAACGATTTCTGCAAGCCCAGAAAAAACGTTTTCTCTGTACATTCGATACTTCGGCTCTTAAAATCACTAGGATTAGTTTTGGCCCAAGACATGTGTCCTATAAAACGAAGACTTTTATCCAACTATTTTTTAAGCCAAGTTTAAAATGTCTTTATTCCATTTCTTAGAAATAATCATCACGATTAATAAAAAGCACAACACATGTTATTGTTGTCCATGTAGTTTAAACATTATCTATGGTTCTTTTTTGCGTTAACCCAACGTTAAGCACACTATTATATCACCTTTTTGGTCTAACAAAATACTGTATTAAAGTATATATGTGCATTTAGACCACGTCAACTAACTCTTGGATCTAGGCCATATATATATATATATATATATATATGACTAAACGCATTTCAACCATCGTGTTTTTCGTTTAATAAGTATGTTTTCATTGTAATCTCCACATACAAATATTTTAACCATATGATATTATCTCTAGACATTATTTAAATTATCATTTTCGACTGATGGGCTTTTGGTAGGCTGTGTCGATTATTTTATTTGTTTTCTTTTCTTCTTGTCCAGAACATTTGATGAATTCAAATTCTTGTATTTGGTTAGTCATTAAAAATGATATAGTTAATTCTATAAGTTATTAACTACCTGTAATTACGTACTATAATCTTTAATAAAACTATATATAGTTATTTAGCTATTTAATTCTTAGTTTATTAATGATTGGTGATGAAGATTATAACAATTTAAATAATGATAATGTCAATTAACGGTCTAATACATTTGATCCAGGGTTGTGCAATGAAGGCTTCTATTAATCAATCACTTATGTTCTTGGCAATTGAATGAAGTAGAACTATGGGACCTAGGAGCAAAATCATAGGGAAAGCATTAGAGGAATGCTGGAAAGGTTTCAAGGATATCCCTCTTATACTTACGTCAACTACGTGAATAAGGTTGTAAGATAAGAGAACATGTCGTATGTATAATTAAAGTGAGTAAAGAAATAGCAATTTATGTGGTATTTATATTGTTCTGTTATACAGATCCATCGCATTAAAACTGTACGAAATATTAGAGATCCTTTCGTGTGTCTTTATCGGATGGCTAAAATTTTGAATCATCACTTCGGCCGCTCACTGGATCAATTCGACCCAATAGCCAGAGCGCAAATTTTGCAAGCCTACTAATAATTTCCGTGATTTTTCTTTTTTTCTTCCTTCTGTTGTGGGGGTTGGATTTGGGTTTGGGTTTGGGTTTATCAAAACAACCACTCCCCTAAATCAACATTTATACTATCAAATTCCCAAATAATCAATTGACTGAAATCACCACATTAATTTTCACAAGTCCCCATTGTTTATTCTGAGTTGAAGGGCGTGGAAATGCTTCATTTTAGTTAGAATCTCTCTGCGATGAGGTTTCGTCAGGTAGCATGGCTCAAATTCAATCCTTCAAAAAAGTGTTGGATTTGAATAAAGCATACTTGTCTTCATCTGTCGTTGCACGTTAAATTATCAGAATTGTCATATTAGCAACAGTTGGGGCCTCCCAACCACGTGTCGTCATCCCAACATTTGACGTGAAAACACGCGGGGTGATTAGAATTTTTTTGTTTCGAATCTCACAAAAGTGAGCGTTAGTCTTTTTTACATACTTTGATTCAGAACTATAAATTATATGATTTAATTAATTTCAATTGTTATTGATTAATTGCTATCAAAAAATTTAGATATGCACTGCAAAAAATTTATTATGAAATTAATTTTATTATTGTAACTATAAAATTTTCATAAAAAACATAATTTTTCAAAATAATAAGCAACTCGTTTATTAGCTGTCAATTCAACAATTCGCAGCCATATGTGTTCGTTGCCAATGCAACATATTAGCTACCATTATTCATAGAAAAACTAATGTAAAAAAAAAAAAATTATTAGCTATAAATTCATTGCAGCAAAATTTAATTACGAGAATAACAGCTTTAAATTAATTAAATTAAGTTGATTTTATAATTAAAACTATGAATTTTTAATATTCGTTATGAATTAATTGTAATTATTTCCCTAATTTTTTTATAGTGGATTATGTAATTGAACATTTTTATTAAAAAAAAAATTAAAAATTGGAACATCTTAAGAATATAATGGATCTAATGGCTTAAATTATGTGGCCGCCTAATTATCAATCATTTTTGCAATTAGATCAGATCCGTGTCTTTTGCATTTATTTCTATTGGATCTCACTTCATTCAGTTCCGAGAACTTCTCGAAAAAGTTGGTTTGCAATTAACATCAACTCCCTAAATATCGACACCATTGACATGCATATGCATGCCAAATCAAATTAACGTATTGTTGGGTTTGTTTTGGTGCCATAATTATTTCTCTGTTTTTCCATTTTTTGGAAGATTTGTCTTGCTTTTTTAAATAAATTAACCTTTTGGACTTATAGTCATTTAATATTTAACTAATTATTTCCAATGAGATTCAATTCAAGTGATAAAGTTAAGAAATTTATTAAATTTTAGATTGGTCTCCCACTGTAATATTATTGTCTAATTTGTTTGCTACTTGACAATGAATTATATAAACTACCAATTTTAACGCAGTCGATACGTACCAATACAAAAATAAATAAAAATATTCATTTATTTTTTTATATAATAATTTATTTTTTAAAAATAATTTTAATATATTCATTTAAATTTTTGCCTAAATAAAAATAAAAAAGTTGAGATAAGATAAGAGCAAGTGTAGAGTGAGTGGATTATAAATGATAATTACCAGAATTAAAAAATAAAAATAATAATATTTTCAACATATAATTCAAAAATACGGTAAAAGTCGGTAGATATTTTATTAATAATACAAATAATTAGCAATTACGCATCGGTGAAGAGTTTTTCCACGTGCGTAGGTACCAAAACTCCAATTTCATGCTTTAGAGTAATGCCAGATTTTGGGGCATCACCGTTGCCATCAAGATGTCGGATGTGTGCTTTGCTCGACCAAATAAAACTGCTGATGATTTCCTTCTCATTTTTATGATTCAATTTCGACTCAATAAGTAAAAAGTTATTTAAGTTTAAAAATGCAAGTTTTTATAGATCTACTATATTATTATTATTATTATTATTCAAACAGTAGATTAGGCTTACTTGTGAAAGAGTGTTTTTCCACAAAAAAATTATCCTTTGAATAATAAAATAAAATAGAGCAATATTTTTGACATGGGGAGATAGAGACAGGGCATGGGGGAGACAAAAATAATTAATTGCATTGTTTTTTTTTTTTTATTTAAAGAGAGTATTACAAATGACGATATTTTTATCCGTTTAATAAATTAATATTTTTCTATTCTTAAATTAAATAAATCAATATAGAATTACATTATTGAAATACATAAAAATTCTAGATTGATTAATTAAATACACTTTGGAAAATTTTATGGGTAACATTGAGGTTGTCACAATCAAAACATCTTAAGTTCGTCTTAGGGATATAGTTAGCAGTTTGCATTTGGAGTGACGAGGTGTTGTGTATAAACAAAAATTTAATGTAAACGCCCATCTAATTTTTAGAGTCATCCACAAATTGAAAGATTTAATAAATTTTCATTAGACTAAATTATGCATAATTTGAGATAAGTGGAATGAATTTAGGATTCATTTAATTCATCCGTTTAAGATCCAAATTAATATTTTGTTTAACTTAGACTTTTTACCAGGTGAGTAAAATAACAGTCAACAACCTTTGAGGATCTAAATTTGACATTTTGAAAGTATAACTCAATTAATTGATAAACTAATGAAATTCAGATTTTATTTGGAATTCGGAACATTTATTTTAATTTGAATGCAATATTAATTGTTTCACTAAAGCGAATTAATGAAATCTAACTTACCAGGTGAAAATAATAAAACCCTAATTGTCATACTTAATTAGCTATTTTTTGCTAAAACATTGTTTGAATATATAGATAGGAGATAAATATATATATATATATATATTTAGATAGGAGATAGATAAAATTATACTAGTTTAGTAAGATATTTTGTTTAAAATTAAAAAAAATTGAATTTGATAATTATAATTATAATTTTTTAATATCTGATCATTTAATCAATCCTTCTTATAGTGAGCAGTTGATGGATGGCTTGGACAAATCCGGAAACCACTAGCTGGGGAAAAACGTAGAACACTCTTATCGTTGTCTATGTGGCTCTTGCTTTTGGGTTCATGCATGTTTATCATGGCTATTCTTGTTCTACATTTGGTCTTGCAAATTGCGTCGAAACTATTCTCCAAAATGGTTGAACAATTTTCAAGCACCCATTTCTTTCTTAGGTGTCATTTTGTATAGTTGTAAGGATAATTTTGTCATATTATATGAATTTTTATGGGTACAATAGTTAAAGGATGAAGTCTTTTTCTCCCAAATTTATATGGATTATAGTATATGGGCTCAAAAGGAAAGATTATTTATCAAATAATATAAGGATTATCTACCGCACCTATAATATATTTTGAGTTCAACTCCTTATAAATATCAATCATTTGATAGGGCTTGATATAATAATCTATCAAGCTCTATCTTATCTGTAAATGCCAACACACCCTGAGATAAAATGAATCAAACACGTTTTGGATAATTTTGGCCTCAAGTTAAAGTACTTCCCTGAAAACAAGTAAGACTTGCCTAAAATACCTTATTCTCAAAATCTTATTTCCATTCTCTCAAATAGGAGTACCATATTCGAATTGATTCGATTATAGCTCGATTTGAATTTAAACTTTTTCCAACTCAAGCTTTATAATGAGTTGAGCTTAAACCAAGATTCAATTGTTCGAAAGTTCTCAAGCCGGCTTGCAAGCTTTTTTCTATTTTTTAAATATTTTTATATATTAATTAAATAACTATTATATATTAATATTTTACTTATTTTTATTTCTAAATATTAATTAAATAACTATTTATAACAATAATATATTTTTTTCTATTTTTAAATATCTTATTTATAATAATAAATAATTATTTTATATTAATAGTTAAATATTTTATTGAGTTGGCTTGAGTTCAAGCCTCTAAGAGAAGGCTCATTAAACTCGAGTTCAAGCCTATAATTTTTGTCGAATTCAACTAATTTACACTCATATGCTTGAAAAATTAATCATTACATTCAAAGATATACAACTATCAATTATTTATCTGTATGCACAAAATAAAATTATATATTCACTTCAAGAATTATAAAAAATTATTCAAATGATATTTGCAGCACAAAATATCCTTTTTTGAAATAAAATTGAACATACCATTTTACTCTAAAATAATTTCAGACTACTCCATAAAATAATAACAAATAAATACCATGTTTCCTCAATTTACTTTATAAAATATTTCTCTCAAAATATTCGAAATAAATCCAAATATTCCCGAAACTTTCCATGATTCACGTTCAATATGTTATCATAAACGTGTGGGTTACATATGTCTTTCAGTAAGACATTGTACGACGATTGTACTAGTATGTGAAGATAGAATCACGAGGGATTGGACCCGACATGTATATCTTTTAGGGGTAAATTGCACAATTCCCTTATGTGCTATTCTAAATTGATTCTTAAACCCTGTGAAAAAAATATATAAATATAAAAATTTCTTGCATTTTTTAATATCATGCAACCAGCATCTCTAAGAGTGTTGGTGCAATTCACACACCCATGTATGCGATTGACTATGCTTTTTTATTTATACAAATACAATTATACTCCTACTTATCAACTATTAGATTTTTTTAAAGTAATTAATTATCCAAATTAAATCATATTATATTTTTAAAAAAAATATGTAAGATATATACAATCTAATATATATAATACATATACATAAATATAATGTATACACCCACCCTTCTATCCACCCCAACAAGCCCTATATCTCATCCAACTAACTGCAATGGCAATCGATTTTTCATGGCTGCCGTGCTATCGGCAGCTAATGGTTATGGCAACCATGGTAACCATGGCTGTCGATAAACCGACAGCAAACTCTGACAACTCAGCTACTGGAGGCCAAAAAAAAAGGAAAAATGTTAGATGAATGGTGACTAGTAGTCGCCACGGCCAATGGCTAAGTCTGGTGAGATTTGGCCATTATAAACCACTGCCATGGCAGCTTGTTCAGATTTAGGGAAGGAGCTGGGGGTGGGTGGGGGTGGGGTGGTTGGGGAAAGGAGGGCCATATATAATATATGTGTTATATATAATTGTATATATATGTATATATATACATATTATGATAAATTTATATATATGTATATTATATGTATGTAAGTATAAATAAAAATATATATTATCTATTTTTACAAATAATAAATATTATTTAATTTGAATTGAAGAAAATTTATATATATATTATATATAAATAAAAAATATATGTTTATATTTATAGATGTACATATATTTTATATGTAACTATAATGAAAAATATATTATACTTTTATAAATATTAAATATTTTTTAATTTTAAAAGAAATAAAGAAAATTTATATATATGGATATATATTATATGTATAAATAAATAATAAATAATATATTTATAGATAAATTTATATATGTACATATATTATATAAGTGTAAATAAAAACTATATTATATATACTTTTCTAAATATTAGAAATTATTTAATTTGGAGTAAATAAAAGAATACATATATATTATATATAAATAAAAAACATATATGTATATACTTATGCATAAACTTATATATGTATACATATTATATATATAAGTATAAATAGAAATATATTATCTATCCTTTTTATAAATATTAAATATTATTTAATTTGAAATGTAAAGAAAAAAAATTAATTAAGGGTAATTTTATCTTTTTAGTACTCAATGGACATTAAACAAGACAAGGAAAGAAGTTGAGTCATGTGAGCTATATTCAATTAAAGACAAAGGGTATAGGAGCCAATTTTTATTTCATAAGGGGTTATGAATGAATTCAGAATACCTCAGGGGGTACTGTGCAATTTGGCCTATCTTTTAGTGTGTTCATGGTTCCATAAATCCATCAATTGAATTGTAATAGAATTTTGTATTTATTGAAATTGAATTACAAAGTCGATTTGGTATTTAATTTCTTTACATTTATGAAAATTTAATATTTGATTTGGCTCTAATTTTTGGTATCGAGTTGCCCAACTACATCGAATATCAAATTATTATTTATATTTACATTTTTAATCAATGCAACACGCTATTAATACATGCGTGCACAAATTTATGTTATTATATTATTATGTTATTATGTCAATAATCAATTTCACAAGATGGTTTTTATTGAAAACACACATTCAACATAACAATTATAACATATACTATTTAGTATATCAACGAGTTCAAAATAAAGTTTTTTTCATATGAGATAAAAGAGAATGATATGGATAAGCCCACAAGCCTAACAAAAGTCCGGGCCCAATAGCAAGCCTAATAAAATTGAGTATAAGGTCAATCATAGGCCAATGAACGACAACATTCAGGAATATGGACCCATGAACGACAACATTTCAGGAAGTCGAGATCAATCTTGAAGGTCGAGTTTTTCGAACCTAAGGAGGTCAAAATTGAAAGGCTGTAGAAGCATTAATGGCATCCCTTGCCACCTATTGTATCCGCATTAAATGCACTCGAACCATAATTCCATGCCCATTAAATGGCTTTGACGGTGCATTATATCCACATTAATGACGATAAGGGCTCCCTCTTCGGCTAGCTAGTCATTAGCAAGGTTGTGGACTAAGTCGAGTAGATCTAAGTTAACCATATTCATGGAAGACAAAATTTGGAGTATATCAGGGAGAAACTCATCTTTTCAACCCTTGCCAAACACTATAAATACCCCCTCTTTCATAGACAAAGGTATGCTTTTACACATTTTCTAAACTGTTACTCTACCAAATTATCCTCAGATTGAAAATTGACTTAAACATCAAAAGGTCTTAGCCAAGAACCATCTCGTCTAGCCTAATGTTTGTTCATTGACTGTAGGATTCGACCCACGTCACCCAATTCTATCTTTCTAGTTAACCTATACCTTCTGGTAGAAATTGAGAAGTCTATCTTACTAAAATTAACATCATCATTTGACACCATCTATGCAACGTGGAATCTAAAGTTGAAAAATGGTGAACACGAGGAGAACCACTTTCGAAAGACAAAGTGATCGTAAGTCACCACTACTGCAACCTCAATTAGATTAGCAAGTTAAAGGCCTAAGTACTCAACCAGAATATGTGGTCACCTTAACCATCCCTCAACTCATGCAGATGATCAGTGACCAAATAATTATCCACCTCCTTGCAAAGGTATAACAATCAGCCAGTTGCCGCAACTAGTTGTTGCACCATACCACTCCTACCAAGAAAAGAGACCACCATGGGAGGATAAAGCTAGAAATGAAACTCGTCACAACCTCAGCAGACGAGACTTGAGTCCTAGTTATTTTCCTCATGACAAAACCTTTTATCAACCTCGAAAGAAAATAGCAGACTCTGTAGAAGACTTTGTTTGACCCAATTGAGCTCAGAAGTGCGAGTTGGTGTGAGCGAGTCAAACACCATAAACCTCAACCCAGTAGAGACTTCTTTAGAGTAGATAAAGATGAACGGGAGAAAGTGTCTCACCAAGTCCAACAGTTGAATAGATGATTGGAAAATATCTTAAGGAGAAATATTGAAAGAATTCAACTTAACAATGCTCCCAAACTTCGACATGACAGAGAACCCCCATTCATCCAGGCAATAGTTGATGAATGCATTGTGATTGATGTAAAAATACCAACTAGATTACCTAGATATAGCAGGTCAACTGACCCCAATGAGCACCGACTTTAGTTTGAGCATATGATGCTTATACACGGCCACAACGATCATGTTTATGCCAAAATTTTGGTCACCACTTTTCAGGGAGTGGCACTTAAACGGTCCATCAAGTTAAAACCTACATCCATATTTTCTTATGACTAGCTATGTGACAAATTTCTTCATTAATTTGCCAGTAGAAGAAAAGCAAAGCTTCTACACATTCACCTCCACACAGTCAAGTAGAATGAAGGTGAATCTCTTTGAGATTTCTTTTCCAATTTCAACACCGAGGTCTTAAAGATTGATAATCCTAGGATCAAATTTTTTATCAACATCCCATTCTTGGGATTAAGACATAAGAAATATGCCAACACTTTGGTCAAGGATAGACCACGAATAATGAAAGAGCTCCTCGACCTCATAGAAAGATACGTGATATAGGAGGATATGAATAAAATGAAATATGATGGTAGAGAGGGTGACAAGAAAAAAGGTAAAGAGAAAGATGACGGGCACCAGATGAAGGTCACTGATCTCCAATAAAGAGATTTCACAATTATGCCCCACTCAACACTCCTAAGAAAGAGGTCCTATTCACAGTACAAAATAATAATCTTCTGAAAAGACTAAGGAAGCTCAATGAGACTGAAGCTATGAAAAAGTCCAAAAAATATTGCCATTTTCACAAGCAGAAAGGCCACGACATTAAGGATTATTTTAACTTACAAGATGAGATCAAGCGACATACCCAAAATGGTCACCTCAAAAAGTACATCGATGAGAAAGCCTGACAAGCAATGGCTCAAACTGACCAAACTCTTCGTAGAGAATGGTCGATCAGCCAAAAAAGGGTGGACAAGGGAAAGCAGAAGGTCAAAGAAGAGTGCACCCCTTTGAGAGGCATTATTGACACAATTGCAGGAGGACCAACTGAGGGGGACTCTAAATCAGCAGGAAGGCGGGCACAGAGACATCTTGAATCTACTAAGTTGATGCTGGCTAACACAGTCTACTAGCTTGAGCTAGTTCGTACCCCTCTGGTTAATTTTGGGTGGTTAGAAATTGTGCGAGTCGAATCCATAAACTTGTCCATATTTTTAGAAAAGCACCAAAGAGGCGCATCTTCATGATCAACTATCTAGTCATTGATGTACTTTTTGCTTACAAAGCCAAAATTGGGAGACCAACACTCAATGATTTCAGGGTCATTGTATCGACCTATCATATGAAAGTCAAATTCTAGAAATGGCTAATACAAGGGAGTTACTCTGCAACATAAAAGAAACGTGGCATTACTACACCATTTCGATCAAGGTGAATGAACAAAAAACTCAACCTAAACTAAAACCCTCAAAGGACATCCCCTAATGGAACCCAAAGAGAGATAGGCTAGCAAGAAAAGAAAAAAGGAAGATAATAGAGTCAAGCTGATTGAAGAATTCAAAACAATAGAACTCAAACCTGAAAACCCTGACAAGACAATAAGAATAAAGACAAGCTTGGGACATAATATGGAATGCATGTTGATTGATTTTCTTAGGAAGAATATTGACATTTTTGCATGGAAAGCAACCGACCTTTAAGTCACTATCACCATCTCAACGTTGACCCATCTTTCAAGACAATCAAGCAAAAGACTAGAACTTTCAATGCCAAGAGGTGCCAAATCATTAAGGAAAAGGTCAACAAGCTTTTAAGAGCAGGCCACATAGTTGAGATACAATATCCTAGCTGGCTTTGTAATGTAGTCCTTATTCTTAATAATGAGGGTAAATAAAAAATGTGAAATGATTTTATTGATCTTACTAAAGCATGACCTAAGGACCCATATCCACTGCCCCAAGTAGATCTATTAGTTGACTCTACAACAGATTGTGACCTTCTAAGTATGACAGATGTTTTTTAAGATATTACCAAATTTTCATGGCCCCAAAGATTGAGATAAAACCGCTTTTGTGGTTTCAAATGGTGTATATTATTTTCTAGTCATGTCGTTTGGGTTAAAAAATGGTAAAGCAACTTACCAAAAATTGGTCAACTTCATGTTCAAGAATGAGATCATCAATCCATGGAAGTCAATGTGGCTGATATGATTATTAAAACAAAAAATAAATCAGACCACTTAGCCAATCTCGATTACACATTTTCATTATTAAAGGCATTCAACATGAAGCTTAACCCAAATAAATACACATTTGAAGTAAGAGGTTGGAAGTTCTTAGGCTACATAGTCAACTAGAGAGGCAATGAGGCTAATCCCCAAAAGATCCAAGCAATTCAAGATATCCTACTGCCAAAGACTATGAGAGACGTTCAAAGGCTGGTCAAAAGAATCATTTCTCTAGGCCGATTCATTGCCTAATTAGCATCTAATAGTTTGCTGTTCTTTTAGGTCCTCAGAAATGTAAGGAAGTTTTAGTGGATAGAAAAATACAAGTAGGCTTTGGTTGAACTCAAGCAATACTTGATAGCACCACCGTTACTCACAAAGCCTGTGGTTGGAGAAATACTGAGTTTATACTTAGTAGCCTGAATGGCATTGGTTAGTTCAGTTTTGGTATCTACTTAATAAGGTTCACATAAGCCAATATACTATATCAATGAGGTCCTACAAGGCCCTGAGCGTAACTATTTGGAGATCAAAAAATTTGGGCTTATTTTAATCACAACGGCATGCAAGTTAAGGCCTTATTTTATGTCACATGCTAATGTTGTTTTGGAAAATCAACCATTAAAGCAAGTGCTCTCTAGGCCTGACACATCGGGAAGGTTGACCAAATGGGGCATTGAGTTGGGAGAATTTTATGTTAGGTTTCTGCCCCAACTGCCATAAAAGCACAAGTATTAGCTAATTTTATGGCAGAGCATGTCAACTTTCCCGTAGTAGTTGAGCAAGAATAACAAGTTTGGTCCTTTCATGTTAATGGATTAGCCACAAGCACTGGCAGAGAAGCAAGTATTTCTTTGCATTCTCCTTAAACTGAGGAGTATGATTTTGCAATCAAGCTTAACTACCTAGTCACAAACAATGAAGTTGAACACTAGGCCCTCATCATGGGAATGAGAATGGCCCTTGATAAGGGGTAAAGTGTTTAGCAGCTATTACAGACTCGTAACTAGTCGGGGAGTAATTTGGAGAAAACTTTGAAGTAAGGAAAACAACCATGAATACCTACCTAGTAGAGATCAAAAGGCTAGAACAATAGTTCAAAATTTTCAAACTTAATCAGGTGCCCAGGTTAGCAAATGAAAGAGTAGATGCACTTTCCAAGTTCGCTAGCTCAATAAAAAGCACGAAGGAAAATATAATTACCTTTTTGGTCTCAGATAAGCCCTCTATAGGCAACTGCCACCAGAGTTAGGTCTTGGCCATAAAAGAAATGAGCCAAAGTTGGATTGATGAATTAAAGTCGTATCTCATAGAGGGAAAACTGCCACAGAATAAAGTGGAGGCTTGCAGGTTTAAGGGACACTCAACAAAATTCACTCTAGATGAGTTTGGCCAATTATATAAAAGGTCTACCTTGGGCCCCCATTAAAGTGCTTGATATCAAGCTAAAGACAAGAGGTTATATAGGAGATCCATGCTGGCATTTGTGGAAACCACTAAAGAAGGCACGCATTAGCTCACAAGGTCATTAAGTATGGATATTTTTGGCCAACCCTACACAAGGATGCAATTAATTTTGCATGTAAATGTCTATCTTGCTGAGTACATCCAACATCTCTCATCAACAAGCTACAACCTTCATCCTAGTGTAAATCACTTGGCCTTTCAACCAGTGAGGGGTCGATACAGTCGAATCTTTCCCAAAAACTACATGGCAGAGAAAGTACATGTTAGTAGTAGTCGAGTATTTCACTAAATGTGTTGAGGTAGAAGTCGTACCCAAGATAACAGATGCTACAATGAGGCATTTTTTATGCAAAAATATCATTTGCCGTCCTGGTCTACCCTAAGTACTCATATATGACGATAACACCAAATTCTAAAGCAAAAGGATGAGAACATGGTATGAAAGCCTTGGAATTAGGCAACATTCAACTTCGGTGGGAAATTCACAAGCAAATGGTCAAACAAAAGTCACTAATAGAACCATTCTAGATCATATCAAAACTCAACCAAAAGATTCTAAAGCTAATTAGGTAGATGACCTCCTGGTGTCCTTTGGGCCTATTGGACCACCCTAAAAACCACCATAGGGCAAAGTCCATATAGTTTGGTCTATGGTTCTAAAGCAATCATTTCCATAGAGTTAATCCAACACACAACTCGAGTTATACATTATAACCCGATCAAAAATAAAGAAGAAAAGGAATCTGAACTTGAGACAATTGATAAGCTCCGTCAACAAGCTATAACAAAAATACAAAGGTACAGGTCAATAATGGCTAAATATTGTGGCAAAGGTGTTAAGCCAAGATGTTTCAAAGTCGGAGACCTAGTCCTTAAAAAGGTTGAAGTCTCAAAAAATATTGGCAAACTCAACCCAAAATGGGAAGGACCATACTCCATGGTGAAAGTAGCCAAACACAACTCTTACCAACTAGTTGACATAAGTGGAAACGAGCTCCCCAAACCTTAGAATGCGATTAACTTGAAGAAGTTCTATGTGTAAATTCATATATGAATTCATGAAAAGAGCACATATTCTGAATGAAAGATCAAGTTGACCCTATAGTTGTATGATAAAATTTACTTGTGAACAATTGTTAACAAACGACCAAGTTGACCTTGTAGTCACATGGTCAAACTTGCGTATGAATCAATTATTAAAGAAAGATCAAGTTGACCATATAGTCGCATGATTAAATTTGCTCATGAATAAAATTGATTCAACCCCATAGTTGAACAATCAAACCGCGTCATTAAGTTGAACCATCAAGTTATGACTATCGGCAAAATCCGACTTAAATTGCTAATATGTTACGCATGAAATAAATCGATGAGGGTAAAGAAAATTTGACTAAAAACATACAACTTTAAACATTAAAATTTCATAAAACTATAAACATCATTTAAATGCCCCTTAGGGCCTTACATCATTCGAAAATAAGAAAAGTACATAGCAAGGAAGCTCTCTAGCTAGAGCTAGTGCCCTTTCCTTATCAGGCAATGGCCTTCACAACAACCTCATTGACAACTTTATTGAGCTCATCGGCTGTATCAATACCAACAACCATGGGCGGACCCTTGACCTCTTATTTAGATCTAGATTGGGATGCTCCCACAAGTCGAGACGGCCTAACTTTTTTTGTCAGAAAGACCTGTTCCTCAAAAGTAAAATAATTAACCACATTTACTTCATTATTCTTGATATCCATAGCGAATTCGCAGATAAAAGAGAACTTCTTCCCTACTGCAATAACCTTGGGGTGTAGAGGAAGAGCTCTACTAGTTTTAACAAGAGTGTTCTCATTGAAAGCCTTAAAACACTCATTCTTTATGACATTGAGTTGAGCCTTATCCTCCACTCTAAACTCATAGCCAAGGAACTCAAGTTGTTTCACTATTCTCTTAAGCGCCTCCTTGGCATCATCTAGGCTAAAAGTAATGCTAGTGTCAGTAAATGCATAAATAAGCATGAACTGCTGCACAACCTCCTTCCAGGTGCCAACCAATACCTTGAAAAACTTATCCCTAGTGTAGCTAAGCAACTATTGTATCCCTGAGCCCAACCAGATAAAGAAGCTTATTAGATCGAATTTAATGACTTCTTCAATTGCTCCTCTGCCTGGCTCTTATGTTAGACAACAACTAAAAGTTGTTCATTTTTTTCTTCAAATTGCTTAGTGAACTTTGCCACTCTCAACTCTAATAATGCGACATTCATCTTTGTCAAATCATTCTTCTCTTTCTCCAGCTCCTCGTTCCTCTCCTCTAGCTTTTACCAATTAGTCTCACACAGCTCATGTCACTAGTGGAGATTATATACCCGTTACCTAACTTGCAAAAGCTAAACATACCATCAAAGCTCAAGTTCACAAAAAATCAAAGCAAAATGTTTAACAAGAAACTTTACCATATTTGCATGGCAGAATGTTCAACAAGAAACTTTACCATATTTGCATGGTAGGCAAATACTTTCAGAGCATCCAACTGCTCATAGTTGAACATCTCGACCTAGTCCCTCTGAAATAGATCAGCCATAAGAACAGCCAGTAGAGTTATCGCCGTTAGACTTGCACTCATTATGGTCACAATTTTTGACACCTCAATCCTTTCACCAAATTGGGGCTTGGTGAAGGTGGGTAAGTTGCACAAACACTTAAGAGGGAGCATTTCATAAGTAGTCACATTAGGCTCAACAACTTTCTTTTTCCCCTTATCGGCCATACCTTTTTTGAGGTAACATGTAACGCAACCTCAATAGTTTTCCTCTTTTGCAAAGAAGCTAAGTTGGTCCCTATTCTAGTATTTTAAACAATGGATGAGGGAATATGTTAAGGCACTTGTTGGATCCTAGCTGCTAGTGGTAAAGCCCCTCAATGAGCTAACGAGGCCTCATGCCACTCCTATGATCTTTGCTATTTTTGCATTGTAATTTGCCTAACATGATTCATGATTGGTTAACCTAAAGAGAAACCCACATCATTTCGATCAAAAACATGACTTAACACATAATGAGAACAAATTGGATAACTCAAGTAAGTTAGTTCTATCTAAGCGTGCATTAGCATGCAACCTCAACAGGGCAGTCAACAATCCTGCCAAGACCAAGTGCCTTTCTTTCATAAATTTAGATGTATCCATCTCACCAAACTTAAGAAGATCTCAAACAAAAACATTATTCCACAATGAATTCTCATCGGAGTTCATCTTAACCCTACCTATCGTTCACTCTCTCAAAATGTTAAATTCAACCCCCACATGGTGATCAGACATAAAAATACCTTTCCTTCTACGTTTAGCCATGGGAAGAAGATGGAGTTCCAAAACTTTTCCTATGAGATCGTCTAATTAAGTAGTAAAACCCTAACTCCTCCACACTCCCCGACTTCTGAAAGATTGGAAGATAAAATAGGTTACTAAAATTAGCTTGGGAAGGGGGCTAGTCATGAATTATCATTAAAATAATAAAACTACACAAAAGAGAAAAATGGTTGGGTAGGAGTTGAGTGATGTAGACTTGAAGACCTCTCAGTAGGTCGACTATTGGTTCAATAAGAGAAAATCTAAGGCCTCATTTTAGGGCATTTTAAAAAATAATTATGCATCCCTCTTGAGGTGTGTGCATTCTATCTCGTGCGTTAGGTCTAATCAATCCAAACTTATTGGGAATATGATATTTAGCCCTAATTGACCTCAAGTCGGTTGAGGATACTATAGTGAGTGATTGTAAAAAGCTTACCACTTGACCTGGGAGGCCAGTTTGCCTCCCCTGGTAGCCCTGCCCTCTTTATTTTGGGTTTCGATGGCCCAGCCTTATCAGCAGTGGGACTAGAGAGATCTACTCCCTTATCAACCTTTGGCATTCCCTCAACTACACCCATGCAGGTTGACCACTAGGAAAACCCAACCCCCCACTTGATAACTCACTCAAACTTGCCTCACTAGTCAAGGCATGTAATGATCGTGTTGCCTTAGAATCAAAGCTTGAAGACATGCTATAAGAGTACACTAATACAAAAACTAAAACAAGATAAGAGAAAAGACTTGCGAAGAATTCATGCAGAAAACTAAAAATTGAATACTGTTCAAACTTGACCAGGAATGCCCAAAGCTTGATCTCTATTCGATGTGATAAAAATGGAAAATTAGCAATTAAAATAATTATTTATAGGCAGGCCCAAAATGCCAACTAGTTAGTTTGATTGGCAACAAGGTAATAAATGCGAAATCGCTGGTCAACCATGCACAAATTCTAGCGTAACTGTCGAAAATGATTCTCGCATTTAGAACTTTGGTCGAGATTTGTAAACATTTTCCCACCTCTACAATTTTCAAATAAGAAAATAAAAATTCAGGTCAATATCGCAGCAGATCAAAACACTACTCCCTACTCCAACCTCTTCATGCTCGAACTACAAAATTGGGGAAGGGGGGACTCATGATATGGGTAAGCCCACAAACCTAACAAAGGTGCAGGCCCAGTAGCAAACCCAATGAAACTGAGTATAAGGCCCATTATAGGCCCATGAACAACAACATTTCAAGAAGTGCATATCAACCTCAGAGGTCGAGTTTTCCTGACCTAAAGAAGTTGAAATTGGTAGGCCACAAAAGCATTAATGGCAATCCCTGCCACCCATTGCATCCGCATTAAATGCACCAAACCACCATCTTATGCGCATTAAATGTCTTTAACAGCACATCACCTCCACATTAATAACAATAAAGGCTCCCTCTCCAGCCAACTAGTCATTAGTAAGGTTATGGACTAGGTTGAAAAGACCAAAGTTATCCCTGCTTATAGAAGACTAGATCTTGAGTGTGTCAAAGAGAAACTCGTCTCTTCAACCCTCACCAAACACTATAAATACCCTATCTTTTAGAGATAAATGTACACTTTTACACATTTTCTAAACTGCCACTCTGCCAAATTATCCTTTTCCAGCCCTCTCCAAACACTATAAATATTCCCTCTTTTAGAGACAAATGCATGCTTTTACACATTTTCTAAATTGTTACTCTACCGAATTATCCTTAGATCAAAAATTGACTTCAGCATCAAAAGGTCTTAATCGAGGGCCCTCTCGGCTAGCCTAATATTTGTTCATTGGCTGTAGGATTTGACCCACGTCATCCAATTCTATCTTCCTAGTCAATCTATACCATTCGGTTGAAATCGAGAAGTCCATCTTGCTAAAATTGACATCTTTAGAGAATAAGAGTAATTCAGGGTAAAAAAATTGTAATATGAATTTGAAATGAAACATGAAAATTCTTAATAACTAAGAATAAGCTCATAAAGTTTTGAAGAA
The DNA here is from genome assembly GCA_014898725.1 of Jacaranda copaia. NCBI lineage: Eukaryota > Viridiplantae > Streptophyta > Magnoliopsida > Lamiales > Bignoniaceae > Jacaranda > Jacaranda copaia. The sequence continues at coordinate 1,563,766 of JACGDI010005219.1, read as the reverse complement.
TTTCTAAAATTGAATGACTAATTTAGTATGATATTTTGACGTATCGAAACTTTAATTCGTCAAATAATTTTATTGTTCCTAAGTATATCCTTAATGTGGAATTGTGAATATATTAATAATTTTCCTTTTCTAAATTAATAAATTATTTTTCAAATTTAAGTTTAAAAAAAAATTGGCTGCGCAAAATTAGGAAATCCTAGCTCAATCATGTAACGTGAAGTGCAATTTCTTATGAAGAAAAATGCGCCTCACTGTAATAGTTTGGGACAGAAAGGAACAGATTTCACACTCAATAAATTAAGTAGCCAATTTTGGCAAAGGCCCACCACGCAATTATTTCGACAGCGACTTTATATTTTGACATTGAAGATTAAATAGGCCTTAGTGGCATAAAATCAGCCATAAGAAGTGCATCTTGAACCGAAGTATATTTCCTTCGTCTTTTTTATTTTTTTTTCCTGGTGAAAGTAACAAGTAAGAATAAATATTTAATTAAATGCATGTACACGTGGACATGTTGCATGGACCAAGCAAAATTAGAAAATATGTCGATCTAAGATTTACATTATAACATTAATCTATTGAAGAAAATTTATTACGTTTGATACGGTGGGCCTACTCGATGATATTGAGGTGGTAATTTGTCTTTGACTTCAACGGCTGAAAGTTTTTATTTGAATTCCTTATTTTAACATATATTTCATCTCATATTTTAATTTTATATATTAATATTAAATATAAAATTTGATTTATAATTAATTATTTTTATAAAAAAATATTTAATATAGTTAACATATATACATAAAATAAAATAAAATAAAAAATGACTATGTATTAGAATTGATATATAATTCATACTGCAAAAACTCTAGCTTTTTGCAGTAGCTACGTTTGAAATCTTTAGTTCCCATTTGGTTTCATTTTCAAACCTTATTTTCATATTTTCTATTATTTTAAAATATAAAACACATTACTTTTTACATATCATTATCCGACATCATTTTTATTTTTATTTTCAAAATGCATCCTCCAATAACCTATATATCTTCTCTTTATTCCATTATTTCTATCTCTCTCTACCTATAACATATTAAGCTCAATATAATCATTATTTTTTCAATAATTCATCTGAATACTAACTTATTTTTACTAACAATTTTTCAATATTTTGAAAATAATGAAAATAAAAACTGGAAATGAAAATAAAACCAAATGGGACTCTTTAATTGTTAGAAATAAAATGAGAGGAGAGTTTAATTTTTATTTAATATTGCAAACTTAATCACATTTAAATTTGTTTGTTGTACTTTAAAGATCGGGAACGTGTCGTTATTTAATTGAATGCGATGTAAATAATAAACGAAAGAATAGGAACCCATTAACTTGGCACAAAGTCGGACGATAGGGTCTGGTGGAAATGGACGGCCATCGCTTCTCGTGGATTACATCACCGCACAAAAGTTCCATGCGACACCCATTTCCTGCCAAAAGCCTTGCAATAATAAATTAAGCCTAGTAATACGAACGATAAATACGTGTATCATGTGATTTTATATATATTTATTTGGTTAGGTAAAACAAATTTTGCATTTTTCCCCCCTTTTTTGTTGGTAGTGATGGAAAAACATAGTCATGCATTATCCTTTGAATATACACAAATAAACCCATGAAACTGGTATAATAATAGCTCACAAATCATGCCCGGACACACATACAAATGTGTGTGTGCTCATATCACGATTCTATAAATTGGACGTGTGACTAAGAATGTGGGCTCTTAGTATCAGTTTATTAATCCCACATTAAATGTAGGGATACTTAGCATGACGCTTATATGGCTGTGGGTAGGGATGACATTTAATATGCCTATGGTCTAACTTAGTTATGGCATAGTTTGGCCTAATTTATTTAATAAAAGGTCAGGTCAAAGCTTAAAAAGTAGCATTTTTAATTAAATAGGCTAGATTTAGATTTTTCTAAAAGTTTACAAAGCTTAACAGATTGACCATCATATAAAAAGTACAATAATATTGATATAATATTAAATGGCTAATTGTATTTGTTTCTTTAATTAGTCCTTCATGAAATCCATTATATTATTTAGTATTGCTTTTTGTTGAAATGATAATATTTTATACTTGGATTTGAACTTTTATAATTATGCATTTGTTATCTATCATTTTGATTGTTTCTTATCAAGGTCTAATACAAATTTAAGCATATTAAAAATTTAGCGTGTGTTTGGTTATGTTTTCCCAAAACCAAATTATTTTGGGGAAATATAACCAACCATATTCTCATTTTTCCTCCAAATCTTCCATTTTCCAACATATACATACATATATTATATATACATTATATATTATTCTAACAATAAAAAGAATTATTCAATTTCACTGCTACAAAAAAAAAAAAAAAGCTCTCCCCCCAAAACATAAACAAACATATCAAAACACAACTTTCACATTCTCCAATAACTCATTTTCTCAAAAGACATAATAAAATCACACAAAAAATATAATCAAACATTCTTTTAGTTTATACTTAATTGAAGCCTTAGTAGAAAATAGGCTTTTATGTAGGCTTTCAAGCCAATTAAAGCTTTAGAATTTACTAAAAATACCAAGTCTAACTTTAAAAAAGGCTTATCATAGATAATAGGTTAGACTCATGCTCGTTATTTACATAATAGGCCAAGCCTATTTAAATTAAAGTCTAGCCTAGTCTATTTCCACACCTAACTTTGGGTTTCTTCTATCTTAATAGCTAGATTTTGAAGTATTGTTCTTTTAAAAATTGCTTTGGTTCCCATTCATTTTTTGTCAAATAATCTATTAAATTTAAAAAATACAGTCTAAAATACAACGGCTTTGTTTGGTTATATTTTTCCAGAACATCGTTAGTTTGAGGAAATATAACCAAACATATTCCTATTATTCTTCTAAATTACGCATTCTTCAATATATCCATACATATATATTATATATATCTATTATAAATATTTTATTATTATTCAACATTAAAAAAATAATTCAATTCCATTTTTATCCCAAAAATACAACAAAAAAAAATATTAATTTGACTGCTACATTAAAAAATGTCTCTCGCAAAACATAAATAAACATATCAAAAAATAATTTTCACATTCTCCAATAATTTATTCTCCCAAAATATATAATAAACACATAATAAAATAAAATAAAATAAAAACATAACCAAACATTCCCAAAATCTTTTTTCCTCAACTAAGATAATCTTGAATGCGGATCATACATTTGAAAATCATACTAAAGTTTCCCACGCATTTGAAAACGTGTCCGGATTTTTGAATTATAAACACAAGGTAGCGTCAAAAGAGGATCACGTAATGTGAATTTCTGCCCATGAAAGCGGACTGCTACATATTGGACTGTCAAACAACTTTTTTACTCCAGATCCTCTTATCTTAAACACGCGCACAATTCAATAATAAACAAAATTACACTCCAAATGAACCTACAATGGGCCCATAACATTTCAAGCCAAGGATATTAATCTCAATTTAGTAGATTCATATAAACTATTAATAAAGCACCGATATGATACTTTTTTACTATGTTTCTGAATAGTGTTCCTAAAATGCTTCATTTTTATCATTTAATTCTTATAATTACAACTTATATAATAATCATCATTTATAATCCAGCACTCTATATTCCATTGTTGTCATTTTATCATATTTTTTATATTTATTAATGTAAAAACTTAGATTAATTTTTAATTAACTAAGAAACTATTATCACATAGAAAAAACAAATATGTTTTTTTTTTAAAAAAAAATTATTTGATATGATAAAAATTTTAACACGAGCTTATCTAATTCATGGAATGATGATCCCATGTGATGTGGTGGCAGCTTGAAATGAATAAATAAATGATGCGTGCAATTTGTGCAGCCAGCAAAATGAAATTTTGTTGTCCTTTCCTCGTTATGGCCTTTTGATGAATTTAACTATAATTAAAGCACAAGGAGTGGACTGGCAAATGGCAAATGGCAAATGGCGCGACCACCCCATGTGAAGGATTCACTATAATGAAAGAAAGAAATATTGTTATAGTGTCCTCATTAAATGTTGTTTGTTTCCTGCTCATAGCAGTCATTATTTGACTTTGTTCTATCATCATTGTCCGATCATAACCCAAAAACCTGTCCTTTATTTTTAGGATTTGTTCGCGTTAATCGCATGTGAACTTTCCCAATCCGTTCAATGACAGCTTTATAATTCACCCGGCACTTTAATTGTACCTGTTGTGATTGGCATAATTGGTATAATTTTGTTGTAAATTAATTTTGAATGAATACCAATTATGATTGGAATCTAAAGATTAATTGTGGTGATGCAATAAAGGAAGGAATTGGTTAAGTTTTTCTTATTGAATTGTTCCACATGGAATGTTTGAGAAAATAGAAACTCACTTGGACATTATAAAATCAAGTGAAGGAATTGAAGGATTATTCCAACCCTTCACTTGTCCTACATTGGTTTTATAAACTAGTGTAGACTAGTTTATATTTAACTCAAGTAAGAATGCTTGATAAGTGTTCTTTAAGGGGTTCATCTGAGTGGACCACATGCGTGCTGTTGCAGCTCGGCCCAGGTCCCGATCCAGGTTGCGGGCATTAGAGCCAATGTTTCAGTCTCAGTCTTATCTTTTTGGGACAAATTCGATCTGAATTTTGAACTTAATAATCGGATAAGGGTTGACTCGGTCAAGGGCTAACTCGGTCAAGGGCCGTTAGATTTGTCTAATCTGATCAAACTAAATCAAATCTTTGAAGATTAAGATGAGATTTGGCCGGATTGATAGAGATCAAGTGGGATTTATTAGGAAGACATGGGACACGTGGCGTAAAACTGATGGACGTGTGTGGCTGATGTGGCAGAATATTATTAGTTGGTGACGTATTAGAGGCCATTAACTGGCAGATTCTAACCCTAATCCCGCCTATAAATAGTCTGCCTTTGCCAGTCTCCAAATAATGCATTCATCTCTCAATACGCCTAAGCATCCGACTTCTGTCCACTTTCTTGCTCTTTCTCTAGAATCTTTCCCTTCTCCTCTCAAATATTCCCTGTTCCAAATTTAGATAGATATACGACTATCTCATTCTTATTTGGCAACTGAGTACTGTTCGAGGTGAACAAGAAAGAGTGCACCTAATCATTCTGGACCTTCTCATCCTGGAAAGAGTTGCATTATACCCGTTGCACTGGTGAGTCGGGGCGCTCGTTTCTTCAAGACAAACAGAATTTCTCTGTGATTTGATTGTTTGATTGATTCTGTTACGACACAGAATTCTGAAAATAAGTTTATTTTTTAAATTTTGGTATTTATATTAGATAAAACTGACAGCTTGTTTTATTATTTTTATTGCCTCGGTTGATGTATGAATTTTTGGCTTTTCCTGGACTCATATCTGATTAAATAAAATTCTAATTTGCCTTGAATTCAATTATATATATTTGAACACGCATGCTGAATGTTTAATTCTGACAACGCATGTTAAATCTGATATTGCATGCTTGATTTGAATCTCATATTGATAAAAATGCACATACTAACTCAATTATGATTATCTGTTCTAATTCCTGATAATCTAATTTGGATATTTATTTGCCTATCCTAATGCGCATTGATTTCCAACAATCTTGAAGAAATGAATTTTTTTTTCGTGTGTTTTTATCTGCTGAAATTCTGATTAGATATCCTATCTAGGAATCTTGCTTGATATTTCTAAGTAGATATCCTGTTTAGGAAATTCAACCTAGATATTTTGATTTAGGATTTATTTTGTAATCAATCATGGCTGCAAGTTCTAGTGCTGTTGGTGAAGTTATGTTAGGAAAAGTTGACCTTTCCAGCCTTCCAAAAAAGTTCTCGGGACAGTTTTTTAAGCATTGGCAACAGCGCATGAAAATCTTGCTAACGATGAAAGGTCTTCTTTCGTTGATTCAGTTGACCATGCCAGAACCAAATGAAACTAATCCTAAAATTAAGGAAATAGCCGATTAAAAAATGAAGGATCAGATTGTTCGAGGGGTGATTCTATCAGCTTAGTTTGATACACTCTTTGATGTGTATTATTCTGATTCCTATTCGGCTAAGTCTTTATGGGATGAATTGGATAGAAAATACAATACTGAAGAGCAATGACTCAAAAAGTATTCGGTTTCCAAATTCCTGAAGTATCAGATGGTTGAGGGCAAGTCTGTATCTGAACAGACACATGAATTGATCAATCTAGAGCATTCCCTAGTTGATGCTGAGATGAAACACCCTGAGAAATTTATGGTGATGTCAATTGTCGATAAGTTCTCCAAGTCCTGGGAAGGCTTTGGCATGACACTAAAGCATCAAAAAGGAAAATTAACATTAGATGATCTAATGATTACCATAAGCATAGAAGAGGAACATAGAAATCAATCACACAATGTTCCTGTTGAATATAATCCTAAAGCTAATGTGATAGTGGAAAAGAAGAAAGTCAACTTAAACTCAAACTCTAAAACCATTGATAAAGGAAAAGCCAAAATAAGTGAGAAACCGAAGGCTAACAGGTCATGCTAGAATTGTGGACAAAAAGGGCATTGGGCTAAGGAGTGTCCCTCTAAGAAAGCCAAGGCTAAAGCCCAGTTTGCTGGATCAATTGTCAACATGGTTGTTGGAGACACCAGTGAAGCTGGAGTTCTTGATGCATCCATTGACGAGTATGTTTCTTTTAAACCCGAATTATTCTCTATCTTTGAACCATATGATTGGCTGATAGACACTGGTGCTAATGTGCACGTTTGTGTTGATAAATCACTGTTTGTGTCTTACCAGCCTGTTAGCGGAAGGACTGTGATGATGGAAAACTCAGGTGCAGCCAAAGTGTTTGGAATAGGACGCGTGGACCTGAAATTTCCTTCGGGGCACATACTGTCTCTGCAAAGGGTGCATCATGTCCCAGCAGTTCAAAGAAATATAATAAGTGGTTTTGTAATAATTAGGGAGGGTTTTGAGATTTTCTTTAAATCAAATAAAGTTGTAATTTTACATTACGAAACTTTTATTTGTAAAGGCTGTCTTTCTAATGGTTTGTTTAAATTACGAGTTGAGAATATTCTTTGTTCAAATAAAGTTGATGTTTGTAATTCTCCTATCATAAATGTTATTAAGAATTCTTCTATTTGGCATAGTCGTTTAGGACACTTAAATTTTGGTTCTGTCAAATGCATGATGAACATAAATTTAATTCCTAAACATGAAATTGAACGAGGCCATAAATGTCAAATCTGTGCTGAAGCTAAGAAGTGAGAAAGCCTTACCATTCGGTTGAAAGGCAAACTAAAATTCTTGACTTAGTGTACACAGATATTTGTGAGTTCAATTGAGTTTTAACAAAAGACAATAAAAGATACTTTATCACTTTTATAGATGATAGTAGTAGATATTGTTATGTTTATTTACTAAAACATAAAGATGAAGCACTAGAAAAGTTCATTATGTTTAAAAATGAAGGCAAAACACAAATTGGTAAAAAACTTAAACGGTTAAGGTCAGATAGAGGCGGAGAATATGGGTCCAACCCATTTCATGAATACTGCCAGAATTTTGGCATAGTTCATGAAGAAACAGCCCCTTATTCTCCCGCTTCGAATGGGATAGCTGAACAAAAGAATAGAACATTCATAGACATGATTAATAGTCTGCTTTTGAATTCTGGATTGCCTAAGTACATATGGGGGGAGGCTCTGAATACGGCTTGCCATATTCTGAATAGAGTTCCCTTGAAACACAAAGAAAGTACTCCATTTGAATTCTGGAAAGGCAGGAAACCTAGTCTAAAGTACTTTCGAGTGTGGGGGTGTCTTGCAAAAGTGTTAGTCCCTGAACACAAGAGGAAAAAGCTAGGTCCTAAAACTATTGATGCGGTCTTTCTAGGCTATGTGGAAACACCTTATGCCTTGAGATTTTTGGTTATTAAATCAAAGATTCCTAGCATAGATGTGAACATTATAGTTGAATTTCGTGATGCTATGTTTTTTGAGAACATGTTTTCCACGAAGATTGGGATACCTCCAAATGTTTCTTTAGATTCAACCCTAGAGTCTGCATCGATTCCGGATCATGTGGAAAAGATGACAAATGTGGGGGGTGGTCCTAGTAGTAACACAATTCCAGAAGAACTGGATGAACTTAGACGAAGTAAAAGGGCAAGAATCACTAAGGACTTTGGAAGTGACTTTGTTACTTACAATGTCGAGGGTGATCTTGTTACCTTCAAGAATGCTATGGCTTCCCCTGAAGCTAAGCATTGGAAGGATGCCATTAAGAGTGAGATAGATTCTATTGTCTCAAATGGGACATGGGAATTAGTCGATCTCCCTCTGGGGTGCACTATTATAGGAAGCAAGTGGATCTTCAAAAAGAAATTAAAATCTGACAAAACTGTTGACAAGTTTAAAGCCAGGCTAGTTACCAAAGGGTTAAGCAAAAAAAGGGAATAGATTATTTTGACACCTACTCCCCAGTAGCTCGTTTGACTACAATCCGAGTGCTTATAGCACTGGCTTCCATATATGATTATCCTATTCACCAGATGGATGTGAAAACAGCCTTTCTGTATGGTGATCTTGAGGAAGAAATCTATATAGATCAGCTAGAGGAATTTGCAGCTTCTGGAAATGAGCGGAAAGTTTGCAAGCTTGTTAAATCACTTTATGGTTTGAAACAAGCTCTTAAACAATGGCATGAAAAGTTTGACAAAATCATATTATCATTTGGCTTCATAGTTAACGATAGTGACAAGTGCGTCTATTGCAAAGTTAAGGTTGATAACTGTATTGTGTTATGCCTGTATGTAGATGACATTCTCTTAATAAGTTCCAACACTGAGATTATCAATGAGACTAAGTGTTTCTTAAAGAAGAAGTTTGAAATGAAAGATATGGGTGTTGCAGATATGATTCTTGGACTTAAGTTGACTCGCTCAATTGAGGGTATAACAATTTCTCAATCTCACTATGTTGAGAAGATAATTGAGAAATATGATTATAAACAAAGTAGAGTCGCTAAAACACCATATGATCCTTCAGTGGCTCTCTTTAAGAATGAAACTGGTGTACCAGTGTCTCAATTAAGGTATTCTCAAATTATTGGTAGCTTGCAGTATCTTGCAAATGGGTCGAGACCAGATATCTCATTTGTGGTCTCTAAACTCGCTAGATACACAAGTTGTCCCAATCGAATCCATTGGGAGGCTTTAGATAGAGTACTTCAGTATCTAAAGGGCTCAGCTTCACTAGCCTTGCACTACAAGAGATTTCTTGTAGTGTTGGAAGGATATAGTGATGCTAGCTGGATAGCCAAAAACTCCGAAAGTAATGGGTGTACAGGGTATGTATTTACCTTGTAGGGGCGCAGTCTCTTGGAAGTCTACCAAACAAACTTTGGTAACTCGATCCACTTTTGAGGCTGAGTTGTGTGCTTTGGACACTACTGGGACAGAGGCAGAATGGCTGTAAGGGCTGATGGTATAATTACCCATCGTGACCAAACCCCTTTTGGGAATTACTGTACATTGTGATAACCAAACCACAATTGCAAAGATTAAAAGTTCAAAGTTCAATCAAAAGACCAAAAGACACATCCAAGTTAGACTAAAGTCTATAAGGGAGTTAGTGTTTGAAAGGGTCGTAGCAATTGATTTTGTTGGATCCAAAGACAATATTGTTGACCCTTTAACTAAAGGACTTGATTTGTCCTTAGTTCATAAATTCAGGTTGGGGATGGGACTGCAAACCCATCAATGATATACCTACGGTGGCAACCTAACCTACCAAATGGTGATCCCACAAGGTAGGTTCAATGTGGTATAAACAAACTGTTGAGTATATCAAAGTGCACCTAAAATTAATTGATACTTCGTATCTGGTGTCTCTCCCCTGAATGCTTGGTAGGTGCTGATTACTGCTAGTCTAGTAAGAGTTTAACTCTGAATGGGGTCAAGTCATTTAGACGAGATGCTGGCAGTGCATCCCTAGGACGCCCAACTAAATGAATGTAGTCCTTTGGCCGGGACTAAAGAAATTGGGTTATTCTTTGACAAATATTCATGAATCAGGATCGGGACACATGGCCCTAATGTGTCAACCCTAAAGATTAGTACATAGCCGTTAGCTCATTGTTACTGATAGACGCAATCACAATTATGGGAACAAATTCAAGGCTTAGATCCATTTGTCCCGGTGGTGGCAGAAGTTGGATAACTTAGGGAGTGGTTCAAACCGGAAGGTACCATTTCTAAAAACGAGCTATGATTGAATCGAATAGCCATTATCTATGGATTTGTGGGGAAATGTTTTAATTGGCATAGTTAGCATAATTTTGTTGTAAATTAACTTTGGATGGATGCCAATTATGGTTGGAATCCAAAGATTAATTGTGGTGATGCAATAGAGGAAGGAATTCGTTAAGTTTTTCTTGTTGAATTATCCCACATGGAATGTTTGAGAAAGTGGAGACTCACTTGGACATTATAAAATTAAGTGGAAGAGTTGAAGGATTATTCCAACCCTTCACTTGTCCCACATTGGTTTTATAAACTAGTGTGGACTAGTTTATATTGAACTCAAGTAAGAATGCTTATAAAGTGTTCTTTAAGGGGTTCATCTGAGTGGACCACACGCGCGCCGCCGCCGGGCTCGGGTTCGGGTCGCGGGTGCAAGCGTTAGAGCGAATGTCTCATCTCAGTTTTATCTTTTTGGGACAAATTCAATCTGAATTTTGAACTTAATAATCAGATAAGGGCTGACTCAGTCAAGGGCCGTTAGATTATTAGATTAGACTAAATCAAATCTTTGAAGATTAAGATGAGATTTGGCCGAATTGATAGAGATCAAGTGGGATTTATCCGGAGGACGTGGGACATGTGGCGTAAAATTGGTGGACGTGTGTGGCTGACGTGGCAGAATATTATTGGTTGAGTGACATATTAGAGGCCATTAACTGGCAGACTCTAACCTTAATCCCGCCTATAAATTGTCTACCTCTGCCAGTCTCCAAATAATGCATTTGTCTCTCAATACGCCTAAGCATCCGACTTCTGTCCACTTTCTTATTCTCTCTCTAGAATCCTTCCCTTCTCCTCTCAAATATTCCCTGTTCCGAATTTAGATAGATATATGACTATTTCATTCTTATTTAGCGACTGAGTACTGTTCGAGGTGAACGAGAAGGAGTGCACCTAATCGTTCTGGACCATCTCATCCTAGAAGGAGCTGCGTTCTACAGGCTGCATTGGTGAGTTGGGGCGCTCGTTTCTTCAAGGCAAGCGGAATTTCTCTTTGATTTGGTTGTCTGATTGATTCTGTTACAATACAGAATCCTGAAGATAAGTTTATATTTTAAATTTTGGTATTTATATTAGATAAAATTGACAGCTTGTTTTATTATTTTTATTGTCTCGATTGATGTATGAATTTTTGACTTTTCTTGGACTCATATCTGATTAAATAAAATTCTGATTTGCCTTGAATTCAATTATATATATATATATATATTTGAATACGCATGCTGAGTATTTAATTCTGACAACGCATGTTAAATCTAATATTGCATGCTTGATTTGAATCTCACATTGATAAAAACGCACATACTGACTCAATTGTGATTATCTGTTCTAATTCCTGATAATCTGATTTGGATATTTATTTGCCTATTCTACTGCGCATTGATTTCCAACAGTACCTTTTGCAAAAGAAAAGCAAAAGATTTTATTTGTTACATCAACATATCAAAAAGCTGATTCAGTGAAAATAATTGTTTTAGATCAAGTATACAACTTAATTAGGTCGAAGAAAGTTCAAGAAACTATTAATATCAAAGTAAATATATATATATATATATATATATATTTGCATAAGTTGATCCCGATCCCAATATCTATTTTTCTAAATTACAAAGTTTCGGACTAGATATATAAATGTGTGTGATTTTGACGTCCTTAATTTTGGTATAACATTAATATTTTGATTAATTTTGGTGTAACATAGATATTTTGATTCTTTTTTCTTTTTTTAAGAATTTTGTAATTGTATAGGTTTATTTTAGTTGTACGTTATTGCAAGTGTTCTTGGCTGCGACGCCGCCGACATGCTTCATTTTGTATTTCGAGAATAATGGATAAGTAGGTGATTGGGAGATTAGTGGTGAGGTTCACGCATTCAAATTTTTTTTATAATTTCTCACCTAAAAGTTCCAACTAATTATGTAAATTTTGGAAAATGTTGAAAAGGGAAATATTATTTGTCATCCGTTTGTCTTTTCAGTATATTTTCATCTTCCCCTAGTTTAGAAAGCATTGATGTATTAAAGTTGGTGAATTAGCCACAATTATATATCTATACTATTATTTAAATTATATTTAATTTTTTGTATAATTTATTTTTTAATTATTTTAACAACTAAAATAAACAATATAATTTGAACGAGAGAATTCAGTATAAGAAAATTTGTTTAGGTGTAAAAATTATTAATATTTTAAATTAATCATCTACATTATCTTTTAAAATTGATGATTCTATAAGATTACAAATCTACTTTTCACAAAATTCATAACTTCACATTGTTAAACCTACATCCTCCATTATCTTCTTTATCATGTTAAATACCTAACACAATTTCAACTTTACTTTATAATTCAAATTATTTTATATATTAATCTTAAATAATCAAAAGAAACATTTTTGTTCGTGCGAAAATCAAGTGCGACCACTATTGGCCATATCAAAATTGGAGGAGGTGAAATCGAAAGGTATTATATCAGCTAATTAACCCTTAAAATATGGTAATAGGGCAGACATATGGAATAATTATTCTTATTAGTGGCTAGTGCACACTTAATGTGTGTGTAATTATTAATAAGTAAAAATAATAAAACAATATAAATGAAATATAATATAGTTGTAGAAAAATTTAAAAAAAATTACAAAGAAATAAAAATATGTGTAACATTCATCAATTATTGTGGAACTAAGTGGTAGTGGTGGCTTAGGATTGCGGTGATAGTTATTTTATAGTTATGGGGACAAAAAATAAAAATGAAAACATCTCAAAAAATATTTAAAAACACACCAAAAAAAAGATAGAGGCTTTATTAATAGTGTAGATAATGAACCTACCATTCAAAGACTACATATATCACAATGAAATCGTGTTCAATGTATATACAAAGTACAAACAATATCCCATATTTATTTTTCTTATAACTATTGAAAAAGTTATCATAAGAAGTTTGAGTTTTAAACTTATCATATATTCCTTCCAATTGACGTCATATATATTTCCATACTCATTTTAATTGATACAATAAATTGACATTTACATGATCTTATTATCAGAAAAAATTAAATTAGTGATAAAATAATAAGTGACCATGTAAAAGTTATCGCTATTTATATATTAAGTGACAAAAGATTTTAATTTGTCACCTTAATAATTTTTACAAACTCAATAGTGATAAAAATAATGTTCAAATTGTTACCATTGACATTTAGTGACACACATATGGTAACAACTTAGTAACAATAAAAATCTTGCCATAAATTATAGTGATTAATGATATGAAATATATGATGAAAGGAATTCTGAAGATGTTTCTCTTATTCTATCAACTAATAATACACAACATTATATAGTGGATTACAACAAGAAAAATAGGAAATAAAATCATTCCTAAATTGTCTAACTGAATCCCTCAATTTAAGGGATTTCAAACTGATATTCTATTATCTATTTACAGCACATATATGCCTAATCAAATCTCTTAATTTAAGGGATCATCCTAATCAATTTACTGCTTATCTACATCTCAACACTCCCCCTCAAATTGAGGAATAGATGTCTTCCATTCCCAGCTTGAATACAAGATCATGGAAACTTGAACTATTCAGCCCCTTTGTTAGAACATCGGCTAATTGACGTTCTAATGGAACATAGGACATACACACTAATCCTTTCTCCAATTTTTCTTTAATGAAATGTCTATCAATTTCAATGTGCTTTGTCCTATCATGTTGAATAGGATTATGAGCAATATTGATGGCTGATTTGTTGTCACAATATGGTTTCATAGGAACTTCCCATTTGACTCTCAAATTATCTAGAATAATTTTAAGCCAAAGTAGTTCACACAATCCTTGAGCAATAGCTCTAAATTATGATTTTGTAGATGACCTTGCTACTACATTCTATTTCTTGCTTTTCCATGTTACTAGATTACCTCCTAGAAAAGTATAATAAGTTGTAGTTGATCTTCTATCCACTAGGGAACCTGCATGGTCAGCATTAGTATAAGCTTTTAGAGCAAGGGTGTCGTTCTTCTTGAACAAAATTCATTTCCCTGGATTTCCTTTCAAGTAATGCAACACCCTATTAGTGGCTTGAAGATGAGGTTCTCTTGGATCATATATGAATTGATTTATCACACTCACTTAGTAGGCTATATCTAGCCAAGTATGAGCAAGGTATATAAGTTTGCCAACCAACCTTTAGTACATTCTTTTGTCAACAGCTGGTTCTTCTTTTGCTTCTCCCAACTTATAATTTGGATCCATTAGGGAAGAGATTGGCTTACACCCTATCTTCCTTGTTTCTACTAATAGATCAATCATATACTTTTGTTGAGATATGAAGATCCCTTGAGTAGAATCTGCCACCTCAATACCGAGGAAGTACTTTAGTTTCCCTAGTTCCTTTATCTCAAACGCCTTTACTAGTCTTTGCTTCAATTCATGCTTCTCTCTTTCATCATTTCCAGTTACTATGATGTAATCCACATAGACTAGAAGAGTAGTCACTCCTCTTGCAGCTAAATGCTTAATGAAAACAATATGGTCATTTTGGCTTTGTTTATATCCAAACTCTTTCATAACTTTTGCAAACCTCCCAAACCATGCTCTAGGAGATTGTTTTAACCTATAAAAAGCCTTTCTTAACTTACACACTTTGTTACTAGTGTCCCTATCAAATCCCAGTAGGATGTTCATGTAGATTTCATCATCTAAGTTACTATAGAAAAATGCATTCTTAACATCAAACTATAGGAGTTGCCAATCAAAGTGCACAGCCATTGATAACAGAATTCTCATAGTATTCATTTTTGCCATTGGAGCAAAAGTTTCATGATAATCAACCCTATACGTTTAGGTGTACCCTTTGGCCATAGTCTTACTTTATATCTCTTGAGGGATCCATCAACCTTGTACTTTAGTGTGAAAATCCACTTACAATCAACAATATTTTTTTCTTTTGGTTTATCAACAGCCTCCCATGTTTTATTCTTTTCTAATACACTAATTTCCTCTTTCATGGCATCCCTCCATTCCCTTTTTGACAATGCCTCAAAAATAATGTTTGGGATAGCAATGTTGTTTAAACTTACAATGAACTTTTTATGGGCTGGAGATATATGCCTAATAGAAACATAATGAGATAATGGATAGAGTAATCATTTAATGCACTCTTTGGTACCTTTTCTAACAGCAATTGAAAGGTGTAGGTCATCTTTTAGGTTAGTATATTTTTCAACAATTTGTGTGTGTAAAGTTAGGTCAAGTCTTACCATGATCTCATTTTTAGAGTTTGAGTTAGATTCTTAAACCTGTGTCAATCCTAGAATGACCTTTTTCCTTCAATACACCTAAGAGAATCTTGGATAATTATGAGTAATATTAGCTAGGATGGGAGATAAGATAGGTTCGATGGCAGAAATAAGTGACTCAGATGCAATTTGGTTCGGAGGACTTAGATTCAACAACACGAGCTGGAACCAAAGAAAGGTCAAGAGTTTTAAATGGTTCAAAGGACTTACAAGTACTATCTTTCTTCACTAAAATTGAAGAGCTGGAACCAAAGAAAGGTCAAGAGTTTTAAATAGTTCAAAGGACTTACAAGTACTATCTTTCTTCACTGAAATTGAAGAGACAACTTAGAGAAAAAAGGTGTATTTTCTGTGAAAGTCACATCTGTAGAGATGTAAAATTTTCTAGATGAAGGATTGTAGCATTTATATCCCTTTTGAGTGGATGAGTAGCCAAGGAAGACACATTCAATGGCTCGAGCATAAAGCTTGCCTTTATGTTGATTATGAACATGAACAAAGGTAATACATCCAAATACCTTAGGTGTGAGGCCATTTGAAGTTCTGAAGTAAGGGTAGAAACTATTAAGGATTCCTATGGGGCTTTTATTGCCTAATACACGTAAAGAAATTCTATTTATCATATATGTGGCAATAAGGACAGCCTCTCCCTAATAAGACTCAGGAACATTCCCTTAAAAGAGTAAAACTCGAATGGTGTTGAGTAAATGCCCAGTTTTCTTTTTAGCTACCCAATTTTGTTGAGGTATGTTGACACATGATGACTCATGGATAATACCATGTGATTCAAAGTAGGGTGACAAGATTTGGTTGAAGTAGTCTTTAGCATTATCTATCCTAAAGCTTTTAATTTTAACCCCAAATTGGTTTTGTACCATTAAGTGGAAATTATGTATAACAATACTAATATTAAACTTTTATTTAAGGAGAAAAGGCCATGTAACCCTAGTACAATCATCAATTAAGGACACAAACCACCGAGCCTCTAAAATATTAGATATATTGGAAGGACCCCATATGTTACTGTGAATCAAGTGAAAATGAAGAGAACTTTTTTTGTTGCTAACAGCAAAAGATACACAAGTATGTTTGCTAATTCACAAACATCACAATGAAACTAAGAAATATCTAATTCTTAGAACAAATGAGGAAACCTGTCTTTTAAAACCCTGAAAGACGGATGACCTAAGGAAAGGTGATAAAGCCAAATGACATCTTTATTGGAAGAACTAAGCAAAGACGAAGAAAAATTATTCTCAACTTTCTGAGATGATTCAAGTTGGAAAAAGCCGTTTCTTTCCTTGGCAAGTCCAATCCTCCTCCCCGATCCCTAATCTTGAAAAACATAATAAGAAGGGAAAAAAGTAGCATAACATTTAAGATCATGGGTAAGCTTTTGAATAGAAACAAGGCTGGCCGATAGTTTTGGTACATGAAGGATATTTTTAAGGATAAGGGTAGGTGTGACGTACATGTCTCCGAATCCTGCAATAGTAGCTAAAGAGCTAGTGGCTACTACAATTTTTTTGTTACTCAAGCATAGGGTATAGGTGTGGAAAAGTGAGGCATAGGTGTAATATGGTCTGTGGCACTGGAGTCTGTTACCCAAGGGTTAGCATAAAATTTCTCTGAGGCATTCATGCACAAAGGAAATGAAGGTTTACTTAAAAGCTAAAGAACAAGCTCTGAAGGCTTCTCAAGAGATCCCAACAAGCTTCTGAGCTTCTTAATCTCCTTATTGTTGAAACTTCCTATTATTGAATTCTTCTCAAGTTTAGGTTGTTCTGCCATGTGTGTGCTTAGGGCCTCCTCTGCTGCCCTCCATAATTTCCCTATTCTCGGCTTGGTGGCTTACCATTTAGCTTCCAATACTTCTCTTTTATGTGTCTCAATTTCTTGCAATGGGTGCACCAAAGATCATCTTTATTCTCCTCCAACTGGTTTTTCCTACCTGAGTATTTAGGTAAATCACTCTTTTCTTTCTCTTGATTATGTATTTTTACTACTAGGGCTGATCCATCCATGGTTTGTGGTTTAAGCATAACACTCCTTTGGCTTTTTTCTGCTTGGACCACTGAAATTGTTTCTTCTAAAGATGGTACTCTCATACTTGCAAAGGATTTGAATCCTAACATGATAAAATTTAGGATTCAATCCAGCTAAAAAAATCATAAACACAGTCTTTTTTAATGAAGCTCTTTAAGATAGCAAAATCCTCAGGGCTTTTCATCTCGAAAACTCGGTAATGATCAAGTTCTTGCCACAGATTTTGTAGCAGATTTGCATACTCAGTGATAGATTTATCTCCTTACTTTGTGGCTGTAGTTTTGACCTTGATCTCATACACTTGAGCTGCATCACGGGCCTTTGAATATGTATGTGAATGAAATCCCAAATCTTCATTGCTGTAGCCAAAAACTTGCACATGTCGCTAATCATGGGATCCATGGAATCCCATAGCCAGGTCATTATGGAATCCTCCTCATCCTATGCTTCAAACACCATATCATCCTTTGTTGGTCCCATTCCAAGAAGATAGATGCGCTTCCCTTTGCCCTTGAGGTATGTACGGACAAATTGAGAACATTTGAGATAGTTCTTCCCATTGAGCCTATAAGGGACCCAACTATTATGCAAATCCCTAATTTTCTAAATAGAATTGGACTCTTTAGATAGGATAGAGATGCTAAAGATGGTGGCTTCAAAGGTTGACATGGTGAAGGAAATTCATAGCAATTAAGGCTACCCAAATAGAAATTAGAGAGGCAAAATTTGCAAGAAGGACAACAGTGAAAGCTGGAAAACATAGCAATGAAGGCTGCTCGAACAAGAAGAAATCCCAAAAAGAGTCTAGGGCTCTGATACAATGATATGAAATATAATATGAAAGAAATTCTGAAGATTTTTCTCATATTCTGTCAATTGATAATACACACCATTATAAAGTGCATAATAATAAGAAAAATAGGAAATAAAATCATTCCTAAGCTGTCTAATTGAATCCCTCAATTTAAGGGATTTCAAACTAATTTTCCATTATCTATTTACAGCACATATATGCCTAATCAAATTCCTTAATTTAAGGGATTATTATCCTAATCAATTTTATTGCTTATCTACATCTCAATTATTAATTTTCGTTGTCATTAAATTGTCACCACAAGGTATCACTATTTGTTAATGATGATAATTTAAAACATTAGTTTTTGTCAATATTGAGTCATATTGTTATAAAATAAAAATTATTAACAGTTAAAAATTATCATTAGTAACAATATGGAAACTATTATCACTTAATATATACCATTAGTGACAACTTTTATTTCATTGATCATTTTTTATTTTGTAACTTATTATTATTTGTAGTATTTGCCACCGTAACAAAATTTAAAATACTTTACAATAATTGAACGTAATGTGAATCACGTTCAATATATTATTCACCGCTTCATTTTGTCCTCTTCCGTCCACTAGAAAACGCTCTACTATTTTTAATTAGTTACATCCTTCTCAAATGTAAAATAAAATAAAATAAAATAAATTTCATTTATTATAATATCACTTGAAAACACTTTTGGAACTTGCAGTTATTGAAGCAACAATTTCAAAAAGAAAAAGAAATAAATTCAATCCGTTATTATTAATGAAGGCTGCTCCCCGGAACAGTACAAGCTAGCTGGTCAAATTCAATCATGAAAAGTGATTCAATTATTTTGTGCCAACAAAGCCGAGTCCGAGACTGAGTGAGTTGAGTCTACGTTCTGATTTCTGTATAATATATAAACATAAATCATTGCTTTTGTCAAAATTTAAGGGAAAGTTTGGTTATATTTTTTTTATTTTATTATATATTTTAAGAGAATGAATTATTAAAAAATATGAAAATTAATTTTTGGTATACTTATTTATATTTTAGGAAAAATATTTTTTATTGTAACACTCAAATCAATACTTTTTTATTGGGTTTTAGAGGTGAAAATAAAATTAAGTAATTTTTTTAATATTAGAATATAATATATATAATATGTATGTATATATATATATATTAGATAATGTGTATTTTGAAGAAAAAATGGAGATAAATTTAATTATATTTTTTCCAAAACAATGTTATTCCGAAAAAATATAACCAAACAAAGCTTAAATGTTCCCATTTTTTGACTTTTATGCATAAATAAATAAAAAATAACATATCGCTTTACGACCCCACCAAACATCTTGAGAAAAGTCATTACATACAATATCTTAAATCTCAAATGTTGACAAGGAATAGACAGATATTAGGGCCGATTTGAATTTGATATTGAATTGATGCCAATATCTCTTTTGCAGTAATTCATTTCAAGATCACTTTGGCGACTAAGTTTTCTTAATTGTGATTTACAAGTAATTGAAGTTATTTTTTGTCATTTTATGAAATAACTTTTTCGACATTTGTGGAAAAATAGAACAATATGAGGTGGTGCCGGGGGGG
>JACGDI010005219.1:1523814-1543597 GCA_014898725.1 Jacaranda copaia | reverse complement strand
GTTTGGTAACATTATCTTCATTAGTTAAAAATTCATACATGTGCAGCGGACGTAATGATAGAATTCTCCCTTTTTTTCCATTATTATTATTATTATCTTTTGCTATGATTAGTGCAACTACAATTGCCACATTGTTGGATAGTACCAATATTATTTTAAAAATTTGTCACAAGTTAAAAGTGATAAGAAACATACCAAAAAGAAAGTAATAAATACATTAGTATTTGAGGTTTGTGAATAATGTTCGACATTTTGATATTTTATTGTGACTTAATTGATATCTGACTTTTATTATAATTGTCAAAATGGTAAATCTTGAACGATTTTATTTGTTTCTATATAAACTGTTATAACTGTGGTGGAAGTATGAAAATACTCGACAGAATTATAATTCAAAAATTGCGCTAGAAAACTTTTTATATTTTTTGAACAAAAGTATTGATTATTTCATAACATGACATGAGAATTCTGATTCTTCATATTGTCATTCTTATATGAAAATATTTTTAAAATATTTCATATCAAAACTGAGTAAAAAATTTTATTCAAGTGAAGATAATTCTTTTTATATTTATACACCCATTCATTAAAATTCGAACCAAAACCTCATATATACAAATGTGAAGATAATATTATTGGACCAAAATAACATTCGGTAAAATAAAACAAAACTCTAAAAGATAAACATTGTAAACACTAACTTCTTTTCTCGGCTTTGTACAACATGTAATTAGTTGGATATATTTTAATTAAATAGTATGATTTTTTTTTACGTGTCAATCTGCAAATGAGCACATTTATAAGCTTTTAAATTTATATTTTGCACTTTAAATCTTGTTGAATTGAAAAAAAAAAAACCCTTCATTTCAAAAAAGAAAAAGAAAGATAGATATATTTGAGATTTTTTTCATTTAATAAATCATCGCAATTTATAAAAAAGATATTTAAGAAGATAAAGTATTTTACTATAATCTTGTAGTGTAGTTTTCAAACAAATAGGATTATAGTCTCTTCATGAAAGTACAATGTGCAATCAAGAGGTCCCATTTTAAAAACTATGATAAATGTTAGAATACCAATTAAATGAATTATGAATAATCAAGTACTAACGTAACATAATTGACAAACTCAAGTACCAATATAATTTTTATCCCTTCCAAAATCACAATCCCCATTATGTTTTGCTAGACACATGGGGCTTTCATTAAGATGTGATCAATAACTTGTTATTTCTTAATTATTTTTTTTATTTTATTTATACACATACACTAATTAAAAATTTATTAGAATTTAAATTCTTAATTTTCTATATTATATTAAAAATTTATGCTGCTAAACCACAAACTTCTCGGCAACTTCTAAGTTATTTCCTGATGAATTGTTTTTCTTTTTTATTTTGTCATTATTGCTCAAGTCCAACCCCCTATTTGTTCTATTCAATGTCTTTTTTGTTGGCCGTACCAGCCCTTCATTTTTCTGGCATAGTTGCATCTAAGTGTTTTCACACCCCCCATACACACACATATGTATATATGTGTATGTATATATCATTTTATTTTTCTCCCTCAGTTTGTGTTCTTGGCTTTTCCGTAGGGTCAAGTGTCTCAGTTCTTGGACCATCAGTACAGATCTTTAATGGTTTTCAACCTCACACCAGTTTTCCACTTCAAGTAGCAATGAAAGCTGTGTTTGGCTTTTACAGAAAGTATTAATAATTTGGTGTCTGTGACTGCCTGGCTTTTACAGAAAGTGTTAATAATTTGGTGTCTGTAACTCCCTATTTCCCCCACCCCATACAAACGGCAGCCTCCACCAATCTCCAAGCTCATTTCCTTACTTAAATATGGTACATAAAATAATTTTTCAAAATCTTGCCATCAGGCTATATAATATGCGTGCATGCCATGGAAGAAGTCTTAATTTTTGATTCTGAAGGAACAATTTTTAAATTGTTGTTATAACAGAGGTTTTCTGCTAGGGAGCAGCCAGCTACTTCTTTTCCTTCTCGACTAATTTTTCTCAGCCCATAAAGTTCCTTCGGCTTTGGTCATTTAAGTGGTACCACTCTGAACCCAAAAGGGTATTTCTGACTTGATCCTTGGGACTTTGTCCTTTTAGCGAATCACTAATGGATTATTAGTGTATAGAACCATTTTGAGGATGAAGAGTTGAGGTCAACAACAATAAGCTCTTTTCCGGCATAGTTGGCTCTGGTATCAGTGGTATGTGTAGCAGCCTTGGAGATGAGAATATAGTATTATTCTTTCTTTCCTTTTTTTTTGTCAACTAGAGTTGGTCGAATTCCAAGTTGGATCTTTTCATTATCATTCCTTATTATTTTAGATTTTTTTTTATTGTTATTCTATATATATTTAGGTTATTAGGTAGAGAGGGGCAGAACTCAAGAATGGCTACTGGCAACGAAAACCAAAAGGAAGTGCCACAATATCTAAGGAAGCAACTTGCTGTTGCTGTTAGAAGCATTCAATGGAGTTATGCAATCTTCTGGTCCATTTCATCAAGACAACCAGGGTAAAGCTCAAATCTTTACTTTGACCCCCCCACCCAAAAAGGAAAAAATTTCCAGACAAATAAATGGATGTTCAAAATCCAATATTGGGTATTCTTAACTCTATCTTTTTCATGTGTTCTTGTTTTTCATCTTGATTTGCTGCTGCCTCTGAAAAACTTTTTCCAATTTGCACTTAAGTTTTGAAGTAAATGATGACATAAAAGTTTGACGGGAAGAAAAATTTTAACAGTTGATGGAAACCCTCATTTCACTCATAATTTGTGTTTTGAGAGAAATTTCTATGTTGACCCCTTTTCATGTTTACTTTCATGAACTTAGCCTCCCCCAGAAAGGCCAAGTGCACTGTATATTGTTCACATGTGCATCTGATTTTGATGGGCCATCTGTTTTTGAAGACTTGCACTGTAGAGGTTTTCTGTTGACCTTTCTGAATGCTCACCAAATCTGTATTTTACTTTTTCCTTGTTAAATCAAGAAAAAACACTTTGAGGGATCACTAAATTGCATATTTTTTGATGATTTTGTTTCACTATTGACTGCTTTTGAGGGCTAATTAGTCCTTAACATGGTTTGAAATGGAAAGTTTATGATTGATTATTTTTCCTGTACTTTATTGGGGATTATAATGTGGCCTCCTTTGTGAATGAGAGAATAATCTTTATCTGACATGCGTAAATGAAACTTTTTAGGGTGCTGGAATGGGGTGATGGGTACTATAATGGCGACATTAAAACAAGAAAAACAGTTCAGGCCTCAGAAGTGAACACCGATCAGCTTGGATTACAAAGAAGTGATCAGTTGAGAGAACTGTATGAGTCTTTATCACTTGGGGAAACCAACCCTCAAGCTAAAAGGCCTACGGCTGCATTATCCCCTGAAGATCTCACAGATGCAGAGTGGTATTTCTTGGTTTGCATGTCTTTCGTATTCAATACTGACCAAGGGTAATTCTTCTTTCTTCTAAAAAAATCCTTTTACTTTTTATTTCTTGTGGATGGTTACCACTTACCATGATAACTTGTGAGTTCGAGGGATCAAACATGTCAAAAAGAATTGTGATTATTATTATGTGGAGTCCTTAACAGATGTGGTGATTTTTTTCGTTCTCCAGGAAATTAAGGATAAGTAGGCAATAGATATGAGTTGATACTACTTTGTCAATTTGCCATTTGTTTTCTGCATGTGGATATGAGTTCACGTTTCTCTTCTTGCCGGGACCATGAGCTTTTAGCCCAATTGGCTTGTGTTGTCAAGAACTGAAATTTGCCAATCCAAATACTATTGATATTTTCCCTATGTGACCGTTCCATGCTTGGATTCCATTGACTAATTTACCGAACAAAAGAAAATAATAACCAATTTATTTTCTCAAATTGCAAAGGTTGCCTGGAAGGACATTGACCAAAAATCAAACAATTTGGCTCTGCAATGCTCACCGTGCTGATACCAAAGTTTTCTCTCGTTCTTTGCTTGCAAAGGCAAGCGAAATATCTACTTTGGAAGTTTTGTATTCTTTTTGAATGATTTATTGAAGATTCTGACTTCTTGTTGCTTCTCATTTTCCTTATCATGCTGCCGGCTGGGCTTGCATTGCTTTTTCCAGAGTGCATCAATCCAGGTACTCATGTTTTTTGTCTTCACCCAAAACCATATTAGATATGTTTAATGTTGCATTTTGACATGATTAGCCTAAGCAGAACATATGTCTGAAGAATATGTTTTTCACAGAATGCATTGTTCTCAACTTGCAGACAATAGTGTGCTTTCCGCATTTAGGAGGTGTGGTTGAGCTGGGAACAACTGAACTAGTATGCGTATTTTCATTAGCTTTTCATTTTATTAGTCCATAATTGATCTCAATAAGTATACTTAATCATTTATATCAGCAATAAGCAATCTCAATATGCTTTCTATAGGTTCCAGAGGATCTGAATCTGATTCAGCACATAAAAACATCATTCCTGGAGAGTCCTTCTGCGGCTGTTGCCAAGATTCCTGACAATATCCCGTACAACAATGAACTCACCTGTGAAGTTCTTGGTCATGCTAACATGCCTGAAAATAATCTTGATCAGCTTCTGGATTGTCCAACCATGGGCATTTGTTCTCCCAACAACTGCTCAAATGATTTTGCGGACAATCTCCTAAGAGAGGAATCCAATTTGGTAGAGGGTGGCATAGATGGTGAGGCTTCTCAAATGCAAAGCTGGCCATTTATGGACGACGCAATCAGCAATTGTCTGAACAATTCTATGAATTCAAGTGATTGTGTATCTCAAACTTATGGAGATCCTGACACGGTTGTCCCACTTTCAGATGGGAAGAAGGAAACAAACAGCTGTCCAAACGACACTCAGGAATGCAATCAGCGGAATAAATCTGGTCCCCAATGCAATAATGATATCCATTACCAAACTGTACTTTCCAATCTTTTGAAGAGTTCTCACCAGTTAGTTCTGGGACCATACTTCAGAAATAGAAGTAGAGAATCAAGCTTCGTTAGCTGGAGGAAAGATGGACTATTGGGTGGTGCCCAGGTACCCCAAACTGAATCTCCTCAAAGGTTACTAAAGAAAGTGCTCTTTGAAGTAGCTAGAATGCACCAAACTACCCGGATTGAGTCTGGTAAACAGAACGGCAATTCAAGACCAGAAGTTGATGAAATTGATAGAAACCATGTCTTGTCCGAGAGAAAGCGTAGAGAAAAAATAAATGAGAGATTTATGATTCTTGGATCACTTGTCCCATCTGGTGGCAAGGTACCTAGCTAAATCTCTGATCTTCTGATTTGCCTTTGCCCAGCGGCATGTGTTTCACATATTAAGTGTGTGAGGTCAAGCGTTCGAATCAAGTGAATCCATGATGTGCATGTATATATATATAAATAAAAAAAGATTCGCCTCTCTCCTGAAATACATTTTATGAAAGAAAATTCTCTGATTTGTTTATTGCAGGTTGACAAAGTATCAATACTTGATCATACAATAGAGTACTTGAGAGAGCTGGAGAGAAAGGTTGAAGAGCTGGAATCCTACAAAGAAGCAATGGAGTTGGACTCAACAATGCAAAGCAAACCTCAAGATGCCATTGAGAGGACCTCAGACAATTACGGCCCTAATAAGATTGGTAATAATAGCAAGAAGCCATCAACAAACAAGAGAAAGGCCTGTGAAATGGACAACATAGGAGCTGAAAATAACAGGGTTCGTTTGAGAGATCCCGATAATATAACCATCAGCATTACAGACAAGGATGTCTTGATTGAGATGAGGTGTTCTTGGAGGGAGCGTGTATTGCTTGAAGTAATGGAAGCCACAGGCAGACTACATATGGATACAGAAACTGTTCAATCTTCCAATAATGATGGAATTCTCTCCGTGACTATAAAAGCCAAGGTCTGCTATCCTCATCAAGAATCTGATTATCTGTTTCTAGGATTTACACAGAGTGTAGAATTTCATTTACATTTATTCATGATTTTGGCAAATGGTTTTGATCCACTTGATCATAATTTGCAGTGCAAGGGCTTGAAAGCTGCATCAGCAGGTGTGATCAGACAAGCTCTCCAGAAAGCTATTAGGAAGTGTTGAGGATTTATGATCTGAATCTGTGCATTTGTTGTAAAAATCTGTCTGAAGTGTTCAGGAGATTCTTTTTCCAAGTAGTGCAGTCCCAATAAAGGAACTACTTTTACCTTTTTGGGGTTAATCATTTGTTATTTTGTTGATCAGCTTCCCTTGAAGTTTTACTTAAGTGCTTAAATGGATGTGCGGTGACCGAAAAATTTCATCTTTAACCTAAAAAGCAAAAGCAATTCCACTTTAATCAGAAGTAGGACATCTTTTTTACCTCCATTCTGAAAAGGGGTCCTTTTGAATTATTGAACCCACTCTTCTGGAGGACCATAGAGCCTCGTAAATGCCAAAAGTTTATTGAACTTTTCTGGCGATGCTGGGTTTTATTTATTTCACGAAAATATGTTTTAGCAATTAAGCTGAAGAATGCATGGTGGATAATATTTTTATGTAAGTTTTTAATTTGAATATGGTTTCATTTATTTATAATATTATATGTTATTTTTTTTTAATAATGAAGTAATATTAGATATATATTTATGTTAATATAATAATTAAAAGAATACATATAAGTGATGTAAAAATTTGAAATGATTATATTTTTTTAGAAGTATTTCGGAAACAAAGCAACACATTTTAAAAGAAAATACTTGCATTCATTTTAGAAGAGTAAAAATATTATGCAATTCTCCTTCGATTGAGCAGGATTTAGAAAATAGCGTGCAATTTTTGTGTAATATGTATTTCATCTACTTTTTTTTTATTACACATACACGCATATTAAGAGCCTATTGGGGTTCTTACTTTGGACCTTTTATATTATATTATATGAAAGATTTATGCTATTAGGTCAAACCATTCGTCATATATTTTACCTATTTTATGTGTTGGATGTTAAAAAAGTTTGCTTCTTTAATTTGAATCCCAATAATTTTTTATGTGTACGTGTATAAATAAATAAATAAATAAAATTTCTTTATTGAAATTTGGGTGGTCATCGCATACAAAGTACAAGCAAACAAAAGCTTTGTTAACTTTCAATAGACTAGGAACCAATACGGTTTCTTGGTGGTGACAAAGACAAAAACCATTAGACCAATGTTAATGGACTGGTGCCAATAGGTTTTTTGGACCATTTCTTTTTCATTTTAGCACCGCGTTTTACATCCTTTTAAACTTCTTAGAAGACTAATTAATTTAGATGTAAATTAAGTCATAATTATGTTTACGTACTTACCAAACGATTTATTATTCAAATTTGAGGTCTTGACTGCTCAATGTAGTTTGTAAATATGGTCGCTAAATCCGAGGATGACAGACCGCAAACTTACAATTATTTAGTTGGCTATCTCAAAGCCTTTCATTTTGCACTGCAACCATTTCAGAATTCCCATTTTTCGTTTTTATAATTTCTTTTGTAAAAAAAAATAAAAATCTTGGCATAATGGGATGATGTATGTTTCATGGGTTGACGGTCCTTTTCATCTGCATTCCATACCAAGAAAGAGAGAGAGGAGGTTGATAGGAATGGCATTTTGTTTCAGATTCGCTGAAGCAAAATAGACTCCGTTTTATTAAAGAAAACCGAAAACAAAATTAATTCAGTCCATTTATTCTTGAACTATTGGTTCACTCTCAGCACAGTCGGTGCTGAAAAAATGACAATTTGAGAATTTGGCCACCAAGTTTCTATCATTACATAAAACTGTAGCAGATTATATCCGCAGATGAAAACTGCACACGGATTTCATCATACATGAGCAGCACTTACAGAAGTGAACAAAAATACGGCGGTGTGTTGCACAGGTAAAATATGTAATAGCTGTGACAGGTTCACTCAATTAACAATTCATCATCAGCACTCTATACTAATTCAAAGCCTACATGTAAAGACTGGTTACCTTGTGAAAGCCAGGTATCCATCCTTCGAGTACATAATAGCTTTAATACCCATTTCTGGGCCATTGATGCAATTTAAAGCTCATTATGATAAAAAATCGGGATACTCCTTCATTGGCCTAAAGATCATTCCCACTCAATGGTTGAAGGAGGTTTTGATGTAATATCAAGAAGAACGCGGTTTACACCGGGAACTTCATTGCAAATCCTTGTTGATAGGTCCACAAGAAATTTTTGGTCAAAGTAGTACCTGAATATTTTGCAAATAAAAGATACAATAAGCACCAGTCATTTACAGGCAATCAGAATCAATTTGGGTGTTAGATTCCAAGCATCTTAAACAAGTGCTTAAACCTGTGATCTGAAGCACAATTGATAATAATAATAATAATGACAATTATGATTATAACAACAAAAATAATCAATCTGAAAAGACATATATACCAGTCCGCAGTCATTCCATCTTGGCTTGTGACGGCTCTAAGTGTGATGGCATAACTGTGCGTTCTTTGATCACCTTGAACTCCAACAGTTAGTACTGGCATGAAAACAGCAAATGCTTGCCATATTGAGTCATAAATCCCAGCATCCTTGATGGCTTGAATGAAGATCTCGTCTGCCTGATATAGATCATTGATATAAATTATTGAAAAGGTTAGCTCCAATCCATATTTCATATGCAAGACATAAGCATTATTTATGTATATATACCTTGCGCAAGATCTCCAAGCGATTTTCTAGAGTAACATCACCAGGGACACGTACTGCAAGGCCAGGCCCAGGGAAAGGGTGGCGCTTCAGGAAGGCTTGTGGAACCCCCATAATCTTTCCCAATTCTCGAACCTTCCAAGTGATCAGAGTACAGTATCAAAAACAACAGGAAGCATATCATTTGGGAAAATAAATGCAGGTAAAATGTACCAGACAAAAGTTGTAAGGAACCTGAAACTCAATACCTCATCCTTGAACAGAAGTTTGAGTGGTTCAATTAGCTTCAATTTCATGTCCTTGGGAAGCCCTCCAACATTGTGATGGCTTTTGATTGTGTGAGAGTGCGTCCTTCCGCTTCCAGGGGGCGGGCAGGATTCAATCACATCAGGGTACAAGGTACCTTGAACCAGATAAGCAGGCTTCTTGCCCAATTTTTTCTCCAAATCATGGGCAAAAGCATCAAAAATGCTGATAAATTCACTTCCAATGATTTTTCTTTTCTTTTCAGGTTCTGTAACACCCTTTAACTTGCTGAGAAATTGTTCTGTAGCATCAACGCAAGTAACAGGTAAATGAAGATCCCTCTCAAAAGTCTCCATCACTCTCTCCCTCTCCCTCCACCTATATTAAAAAGGGAAAAAAAAAAAAAAGAAAGGACAAATCATCAGCACATAAATTATCCATAGGTATATTACCAATTTCATCTTTACAGGTGGAAGTCCATTCACACTGAGAAAAACTAAAGAAACAAATACGCCAACACATTTAACCAGGTTAAAACAGCATGTAGTCGGACCTTAATAATCCATTGTCAACAAAGACGCAATGAAGCCTGTCTCCAATTGCTTTATGGACAAGTGTAGCTGCAACTGTGGAGTCCACACCTCCAGACAATGCACAGATGACATGCTCTCTGGGTCCAACTGTGCTTTTAATGACTTTTAGTTCTTCTTCCAGAACATCTTCCATCTTCCAGCCAGCAGTCACTCCGCATAAATCAAAGAGGAAGTATTTCAATGTTTCCATTCCCTCTGGTGAATGTGTAACCTGCAAAAGTTTCTTAAGATTGTCAAGTGAATTCTCTAACATTTTACAAAGAGCAAGAGAGCAATTTTCCCTTTGCTTTCATTTGACATTGGGAGAGATTAATCCATCATTGAAAACAGAACAGCATGAGAGAAAAGTCGTATTTGACAATTGGTTAGACTAATAACCCACAGCTGAATTCAGTTCCAAAAGGAAAGAAAACAGACTGAAACAGAGACAGAAGCCAAGTGCAAGAATATTGAATTAGATGGTCAATAGTCCTAACAATAAACAATGAATAATAGGTTCATTAAGATCTGACCATTTTCTACACTTGCAATGAGGGACCAGGAAGAGAATACATAATAAATTCAATGCAGTTCTCATCTTCCTTGTTTTCTTGTTAATGATACGTAAACGGCCTAGCCGACAAAGTCCAAATTCAAAATCTTTATCTCACATGGGAACTAAGACAAGTCTGCTATTTCAACAAATTCAGCATTCAACCTCAGATGCACATTAAAGTTGTCAGCTTTCAGGACAGAGGAGACCGGAATCCTATTTGGCATTGTGTC
This sequence comes from Jacaranda copaia, assembly GCA_014898725.1. Lineage (NCBI taxonomy): Eukaryota > Viridiplantae > Streptophyta > Magnoliopsida > Lamiales > Bignoniaceae > Jacaranda > Jacaranda copaia. Next base: position 1,533,278 of record JACGDI010005219.1, on the reverse strand, counting down.
AGCACAGCAATAACACATCAATAATTTCTAATATAATTTAGAAGAGGGAGAGCTTAGGACAAACGAAAAAGTAAAGAGAAAATGAAATACTATTTAGTCTTGAAATAATATTTCCACTCAAATGACAATTTTATTAGCAACATAGAACAATCCCCCATTCAATACAAAATACCTTTAACAGCGTTAATTATAACCAGACAGAAAAAGAAAGAAATAAATAGAGTGAGTGCTTACAACTCAAAAGTAGAAAGCATTATCAAGTGCCATATCTTGTTTCACCACCCATTAGCAGACACCTATTTTGTTATCAATCTCATCAAATTTGAGGGGAAAAAATAACAAAAAACAAAACATGTCTTACCCCCATAAAGTTTCTCATAACTCACTTCAAACCAAAGGGCAAAACATTTTCTTTTCCCTACAGCAAGCCATGTTCTAGCCTAAGCTACACGTGTGTCATGAAACTAACGCGAAAAGCTTAAACTTTACAACAAAAGCAATCCAATTTATTACCAAAAACACATCAAATTCAAAAGAAAAAAGAAAATCAAAGGGTCATCCAAATTACACCTCAGGATGATACTGCAACCCATAAAACCTCTTTGCCGAATTCTCCACAGCAGCCACAGCCCCTTGTTTACTCCTTGCCACAATTTCAAACCCCTCCGGCAACTTCACCGCCTCATCGCCATGACTCATCCACACACTTTGCCTATCCCCAACTTTCTTATTCCCAAACAGCCCAACCGCCTTCTCCACCTCAATTTCCATCCTTCCATACTCCTGCTTCTCCCCGACCCTCACTTCACCCCCCAACTGCTGCACAATCAGCTGCAGCCCATAGCATATGCCCAAAACGTGAACCTTGTTCGACTCCACATACTCGATGAACCCAGGAGGAAAACACGGCGCGTTGGGTGCGTGGACGCTGTGGGGACCACCAGAGAGAATGATTACGCGCGGGTTTAGATCGGTGATAGACTTTAAGTCGGAGGTTCCATTGACACAGAAGGAGAAGACGTTCAGGGCCCTGATTCTTCGCGTGATGAGATGTGTGTACTGTGAGCCAAAGTCTAGAATGAGAACCAGATTGGATTTCACGTCTTCGGCGTCCATCTCTTACAGAATCTTTGTGGAGTTGGGTTTTGCGCAGACGTGAGAAGGGTTTAGGGGTAAGTGGGCTAGGGTTTTTGGAAGAGGTTTTTATAAGTGGCGGGAACGGTAGGTTTAGGGTCATACTGGATTAGGGTTTTTTCAGGAGGATTTTGTTCACGTAGTATGTGGCGGGAATGCTACGCCATAATTCACCTGTATATATAGTTCGTGAAAGAAAAATCTTGATATATGTTATATGTATATTCTTCCAAAAAGCACAGAATAAGGTTTAATAATTATTTCTCCTTAGCTTATTTTAAAAGCTCCCCTTTTTCTTTCCAAAACTATAAATTTGATATTTAATGTTTATATCATTACATAGAGATATTATATATGGAAATAAGGTGGTTGATTAATTTTATTTAATTTTTGTTTTTTAAAATTTAAAGTTTTTAATTAAATTAAAGAAATTTTCAGTGATAATTTATTATTCATTTTTATCAAAAAATTCACACTTATTAAAATAAGCAAAAATTTAATTCAAATTCAAAGACAACATATTTGATATATAGTTGATAAATGTAAAAGTATGAAAAGATAAGTTATTTTCATAACATAAATTATTATCTAGTTAATTATTAATAATTTATTTAGGTATACTTGCCTTGACATGGAGTAAGTTTTTTATGCCACCAACAATTCTTTACTTAATTTGTATTGAGAATTTTAATATTTGGGATAAACTTTTAATATGTCTTCAACATTTTATTTATCTAGTCAAGAAGAGTTTCAATAATTATTAACTATTTAAATAAATTATCAAAAATCAAATAAAATTTTTGCTTGAATAGTTAAATAAAACTATAATATCTCTATTTGAACTACTTTTTAATTCAAATTCGGATTAATTTTGAATATAATAATAATAATAATGTATTATTTATATATGAATATATTCCAATTTTAATGGCTTGTAAGTATATGTTCCAATATTGTTAATTTATCATGTAACTTGTGCAAAAGATAGCCTGAAATTAGTGTCCTATTAGTGCAAATATTACATAGAAATGTTGAAAACAAATCAACGCTGTTAATTAGTATAAGATATGAAAACAACTATGAGCATGATTGTTTATGTTTTCAAATTCATTTTCACCAATTTTTACTATTTGAAAATAAATTACTAATAACTTATCATCATTTTCACATATATTTCAACCCATTCTCATATCAAAACACATTTTCCAATCATCTATATATCTTCTCTTTTTTCTTTAATATTGTTATCTCTCTCCATTTATAACTTACTAAACTCTATAAAATCATTATTTTTCCAACAAATAATTTAAATACAAATTTATTTTCAATTCATTTTCTCTAACTAACTTTTCAAATGATTGAAAATGAAAACATAACCAAACATGCTGTAAAATAATTCAACTTTATCTTGTAGTTACAAAGTAAAATGCTTTCCAACAGCATGAATCGATCTTATCTTAAATGTGATGACCAACAATGCCAGATCAAAGCAAGGAAACAAATCAGATTTACTCAACCAACCAGCTCAAGTTGTTTAGGCCTGCTAGACTGGTGCAATTGTCAAGGAAAAAAATATGCCAGCTATATGTTTTTCTTTTTTCTTGTTCTGCCTTTTCAGTCAACCAGCTTAAGAGATTAATCCTCTCTTCTGGCCTGGAAAAGTAAAGGGTTCTCCAAAAACATGCTGATACACAACTCAAGAGGAAAAAGTTTGAAACTTTATAATATAACGAATGATCATGAGTGAAACTGAAGTAGTATGTCCAGTATGGATTCCTCCAGGATGTCTTCTGAAACATCAATTACGATTTGTTCAGTATCATTTCGAACATCAAGCCATGATCTACAATCCGCCACATCTTTTGAAACTAGCTGATCCAATGTTCTTTTCTCAGTCCGAGGAAGTCGATAAAAGAAAGCTTCTGTCATAATCTCATCAACCACGACTTCTGCCAGTGGCACGGACGTTATTCTTTTTGGTTTGCTAAACGCTAGCCAAGGAGGAGAGCAGAAATGGGATTGGTGTATTTCTAGTAAAATTTCTTTTATATGATCAAATAGAAGCTTGGGATCAAAATAACAATCAGTAGGCAGAAACTCCACTTCATCAAATAAGGAATCATCAATCAGCTCTTCTGGGGATAGAAACCCGATTTTGGAGAGGTGATCCCAATTTAAACAAGAAGCTTCCAACACCAAATGCACATACTGGGAGAGATGATTTTCTTCTTCTATGCAGGAATTTGCACTGAATGGTGGCTTCTTGGGATGTTGCTCAAATGATTGTTCATCAAAATCGAGACGAAGTGGCTGCAATCGCTGTCTGGCTGCACATGGTTTTGAAGGCTGATTAGCATAAGCCCCCATCAGCAAAGAGGAGGGATTTTGTCTATATCAAGCTTACCAGTTTGAAGTGTGAAGCTTGGTGGACTGTTAGCATCTTCTATGAAAAACGGCTCTAGGACAGAAACTGGGCTTCGATGTTCTTCTTGATGTTTAATGCTCAAAGGAGTAGATGGAAAATCATCCATTGTAGATGTAAATACCTCATTCTCTGGGAGTAAATCCTGCAAAGCAAAAACATGTGGAGAAAAGGAAAAAAAGTCTCTTAGCTTGAAGCTAAAAGGTCAATATGAAAAAAAAATGGACAGGAAAAGAATGCATTACATTTTCATCATCTTCATGTAATTCATTTGTGCTAGTGCTGTCTATTTCAGTTGGAACTTCTGAAAAATGTAATTCAGGTGGCAAGAGGCTGGTCACTTCTTCAATCTTGGATTCACCTGTAGAAACATGGCAAATACGTAAAAGATCAGATTGATAGAAGCCCAGAAGAATGTGCATAAACAGGATAATTCCTACCATTAGACGAAATATCATCCATTGCAGAAATACCAGCGTCACACGCTTTTTCAACATTGCTTCGAATCAGAGAACTTATCTTTCTGTCTGTCATCTGTAAGGTCTCATCATATTTGTTGTTATCATCACATGATTTAGCCTCTGTGTTTGATCTTAGCGGACTTAAACAAGCAGCTCTTTGTCCTCCATTTGCTATTGGAGAACTGCTTCCACTGACTCTGGGAGAGGTGTTGTAAGGAATAAATCTCGTATGAGCAGAATCAGGACAATATTGGCTGTCTCTTCTCGGGCTAAAGGGCCAGAAATCATGCTCGGGTGAGGAAAGAATCCGCCCCAGTGTTCTGGGAGATTTTTTGCTTGCCACAGTCTCTATAGCATTTAGATTTTTCAGTCTTGCAGAAAGATGCTTCTTTGCCTCCAAAATTACGTCAAATTCATGTCTCTTAGAGATTCCAACACTCGAGAAGTCTAATTTTTTGCGTGCTGTGTCAGTTGGACAAGCAATATCAGAACCCCTATTGGATTTGAGGCCTTGCCTCTTGCATACCTTTTCCTTTGTCTTGGCATTGGTGGAAGAATTGTAAGAATTCATGATGTCCACTCCACAACAGATGCAGTCATCTCCAACTCTCACAGTTGATCTGTCATTAGATCTTCTTTCCTTTCTGGTGCCTCCAAATGTATGTTTCAGTTTTTTCTTCCTTTCTGTGAAACAGAAATATGCAGCTTTGGCATCCAATACTCTTCTACTCAATTTTTTCTGAAACTGCATTGATGAGCTATGGCAGGTTACATTTTCAGAATGTTTTGCATTTGAGGGAGCTGGCTTCAGTATTACTATTTTATCAGACGGCTGGCCCATAAAACTTGTTCTCCGAGAGTATTGACACTGATAATCAACCTTTTTCCATAAGCCCTTGTTCATTTTTCCATTTCTCTCGGAACTAGTTGCATCTAGGATATCACAGCCAGAAAATTTGGCAGCTAGATCTGACTTAACTGTTCCTTTCTCTATTTGAGAAGCATCAGAATGTCTGTCTGGCAAGAGGTCCATGAATAGATCCTGGTTCAAATTCAATACTTCCAATGCTTCAGAGAAGGATTTGGACTCAGAGGTTGTTCTTTCATTGCAGATCAATTTTCTGTCAATAAACATCTGATCAACAAAGGCTTTGGCACTCATCTGAACTTGCTGCATGTTAATCTCATCAACCTCATCATACATTTCAAGATGGGTAGTTCTTTTAACACATTCAGAAACCATACTATCTTCCTGATGATTCTGAGCACAGACTGCCTCCAATATTGCTGCAAGTGTGAGCTTATTTAAAGATATTTCAGCTGAAGTAGAAGGCATCCGGTTGATCAAGCTAGCTGCATTATTAGTCTTCCTTGCTGGCTTATGAGTTTTCATGAGACGATCAATAAGTTCAGAATCCATTTTAGCATATTGCTGTCTCTTAACTATATTTTGTCTGGTTTTATGCTTCTCAATGGGCATATCTTCTCGAATGAGATTCCTCCTTGCCAAATCTACTTCATTCTGAAGCAAAATAAATGATAATTTAGTTTATTATTTGGACTCAAGAAGGCAATTTGAAATATTAGCAAGCAGGATAAACTATTCAAACATTTCCTGAAAGTACTTCTTTGAGATCCCTTGATAGATTAGAAATTAAACATTTTGGCTGATTTTCAATCTTACCTAAGTGGATCAGTTAGCTGTTTCACTTCTCAGTAAAATTGAATTGATCAGACGCAAGAAAATAACTAAATCAAATTAATATAAAACCAATGCTTACTTGAATTTTTCGACATTCTTCATCAAAGCTGGCAATCTGGTCAATCTTTCTTGGATAATCTGCTGCAATAGATTCAGACTTACAATCCCAAACTTCTCAAAATGCAAAATCTGTATGACTAATACAAATGCATTGAAAGTAAAATGTGCAATTTCTGGACAGCAAGATTTTATAAGCTTGAGCTGTTCTTTTAGTAAAACCAAGTAGAATTTATAAAGGGCCGGACAAGATGCCAACATTTATGGACTAAAACTAACCAGTTCCCATGAATACACTCAATTAGTCTTTGTATTTATTAATGGCAACACCTACCAGTTTTGACTCATAAAACCAACAATCAACAATCAAGGCATACTACTTCAACTACGTTTTTCTCAAATTACTATGATGAATTTAAGGATTTATACCGATAATGTCTTTGTCCGCAGGCCTTCCGTTGGAGATCTGCTTACGACTGGAACGATGCTGGCAGGATTCAAGAATACTAAACAATCTACACATACAGCTCAAATCAGTTTTCTTCTCCCTCAGTTCTGGAATTCTTGGTGATCTCTTTGCCATGATGATTTATTGCACTACACTACTCAAATATCTTAAACAAAAAACTCAAAATGAACCTCAGGAACTGCAAAGAAAACAGAACAAAAGCAGAAAATATAAGTCAAAACTTTCATCTAATACATAGGGAGCAAGATTATATCATCCCACATACATGTACCCACTTAGAAGTGCAAAATCCTGCTAGCAGCTAAAGGATGAAGCTGCTCAGCCCAGAGTGCTCAATATTTTCCCCATTCATTAACTTTTCAACTTGAGTTTCAGCTAAAACTTTCCAGAATCAATATTCTTCAACACTTTCAAGAATTAAACGATGTAGGGTGGGGCGGTGGGGTGCCCTTGATAGCCCTTGTGAGAACACAGGACACTAGGAACAAACTTTGTCCTATCAACAGCTCTTGAGGGATGGTGGAGGAAGAAAATGCCTGAGAATAAGAGGAAAAAGAGTATCATTTGTTTGTTTGTGTGTATCCATTTGTATTCCGACTACAACTAGCATTAAATTATGAATGGTGTGACATTGACTATATATGGCCACAGTTTGGTTTCCCTTCAACCACTAGAAATCTTTCAACTCAAGGAAGATGATGAATTTTTTTTGCCCTTTATTGTGTCATTTGCCCTTGTTTAGGACAAAACTTGAGATTATTGTATCTCATGTGGTTACCATGTATGGACATGGTGACAAAGGGTGGTGTCACATCCTCTTAGTTTCTGTTTTTTTATTAGTTTGGCACCATAGTAATTTAAAGTAAATATTGCCCTAATTATGTTTTCTGGTATCAGTTGTTTTTTTCTTAAATACAGTGGGCAAAATGTTGACTGGAATATTTTTACAGTTTCGAACTATTTGGTTTTCTTGATTCCATCCCCTTTAAAGCTTCACCAACTTCAGTTTACCTAAAAAGAAAAGGGAAAAAGAATAAATCTGGGAATGTCATTAAATAGAATTCCTTTACATTTTGAAAATTAGTATTAATACTTCGAAGATTTGGGGTCCAATTATAATAGGCATATTAAGTTTCACAATTTGAGGTGCCCGTGACCCCATTGTGGCTCCTTAATGATGTGGAATTGAATGACGCCACTATATTTAGATTTACTAGTTGACAGATCGATTGGAATATAAAACAAATTTGTACGATCAATTTTACTAACTTGATAGTTCGTGGTTTCCTAATGTATAGTTAGGGAGGTGCGCGAACAGTGGATTTGTAAATATATGGGTTTGAATTGATGAGTGAATAATAGATTTGTAAATGTATGGGTTTACATTAAGGAGGTCAAAAATTTTATGAATAGGTTGTTTGAGGATTGACTGTGATTTTGGCCCAATTGATTGTTTGTGTCTAATGAATGAATATTTATAGTTGTTTGCTAAGATGATCAAATACTATTCATTATAGGTGGCTATTCAAAATTTATCTATGTATCTTTATTTAATGATTGAGATTTCGAATCAAATGGATATCGAGTTGGGTTGGATCGAATCCTAACTTGTATAAAAAGACGTAGATCTAATAAAGTATTTAATTATTTTGATCAATTTTAAAGGTATTCTAGACAATTCATTTGTTACATGCATCACTTGTATCTTTGGTGCCAGTTAGTGCGGGAGCATGTAATATGTATATTACATATATGATGACAAATTTGAATCTCAGCTTTATCAATTTCAGAGCCAAACATTATTAAAAAAATCCACTTGTGAATCCTCTAATTTCAATGTGAGTGTCTGAAAATTTATTATATTCACTGAATTTGACAACCTAAACAGCCTGGACGAAGCCACATACACATACCATAAGTTTTATTGCTAATGTGATATAACTTGTGCCATTTTGTTAATTTTTATACTCTATGCATTATGTGTGTGTGTGTGTGTGTGTATAATGCAAACCAATACTTATAAAAAAATTTCATGAATGACGATCGACGACAGCAACGGGAGAGGTTTCTCGAAATACTCCCTTTATTCCAAAATTTTTTATTTAGGTCAATTGTATGTAAAATTTTAAATATAAACATTAAAATTTGAGTATATTTATAGAACTACCTCGAAAATAGAAATTAAAAGCTCATAATATTATATCATTAAATCTTTTTATATTAAAATATTGTATTGTGAAAAATAAAATTTTATCTTAAAATTCTCTTTTTGAAAAAAATGAAAATTATAAGATAGAAGAGAAATTAATAATTAGAATGCAGCAATATTTGACACGACTTGTTTGAATATCTCAGCAGCTTTCTTAATCTGAACGACAATATTATTTTATACTTATACTTCTTCAGACGGTGCAGACTATTAAAATCTTGTTAGGTACGTTATGGGGAGTTGGTGGACTCGCAAATTAGGCGAATATATTAACGACAGTCGAAGTTAAAAGTTCTTCTTCTTCCTTTATTTTTATTTTTATTTTTATTTTTAAAAATTATTACCTTGTCAATTATTTCTTTGTCTGTGGCTGACGGGCATGAGACCCCAAATTGTGTCATATTAATTAAAAAATTTTGGTACAATTTTTCTTTTTTAAATTTTTTTGTCGTTGCAACTTTCATTATTGTTGCTCAAAATGGTATAAAATATCAAGTGTACTAAAAAAAATGAGCTTTTTTTTTTGTTAACTTTCCGTTAAATTAAAGTTACGTTAAAAAAATTTGGATTTGGCGCTAAATATTTCAACTGATTTTAATTTTAAAAATTTTGAAATTGTCATAATAATTTAGAAAGTCTGTTAAATTGATTATAAATTTTGAGTTCATAATAATCAAAGATTACCCAAATAAGTTTATTAAAAAATTGCATCCGTAAATTTAAAATTCTCAACTTTAAAATATTCTAATCCCAATGAAACATAAGAAATTTTAGATATTTGCGTGAGATCTATATATAAATATATATATATATATATATATATACACACTAAATAAATGCGTTTCACCACATGCACCAACTGCACCACATGCATATTGGTGCAAGAGTGCTTGATGGAACAAGACATGGGAGATCGATAGGTATTCTTGTAATTTCATCTTCATCATTGGTATTATGTGTTTTTCGACTTGGAGGACTTTTAACTCCTTAAAAGCCAAAGTGCAAGACAT
>JACGDI010005219.1:1494685-1523709 GCA_014898725.1 Jacaranda copaia | reverse complement strand
ATATTGGCATAGAGTGCTAAGCTAAATTATTTAAAATATTTAAGGGTGCAAACAGTGGAGCCTGAGTTGAAGTTTGAAATTTTTGGAATTTGAGCTTCGAAAACTTATAAAATTAAATCTGATCTCAATTCATTTATTTTTAAAATAGCATTTTTTTAGTTTTTGAAAAAAGTAAAATTATGAAACTTATTTTAATATCATAATTTTTTATTTTAGACAATCAAAAAAATTATTAAGAGTATAGAAAATAAGTTTGTTGTCCTCTTTTTATCAAAAACGCATATATAATAATCTCAAATATCTCTTGCATAAAAAGAATTGTAGACATTGATGCAATTCATAAATTATTTTCTCGTCAACTATGGAGATATCTTTTGAAAACAAAACCTCCTCCTATAAGTGTCAACACACTGACATAGTTAGATCTTTATGATTAACATCTAACATAATCATTATAAACTCCCAACATCTTATTTTTTGAATAGATATTTTTTTCAAACTTTTCTCAGTAATATTATAGATAGATATTTTAGACAAGTTAAAAATTAATTTCCCTAATTGTGCGGTGCGGATATATGGAGTTGGTAAGAATGGTAGCAACTATAGGATTCCCAGTTGAGAAGGACTCGAGTGTGGACGAAGATGGCGGATTTAGGTGGTTTCTTGTAAGTTGTAAGGGGCAAGCGCTGTCGGCCGTCAATGTCTGGGGCAGGGCGGCCAAGCTGGTTCGCAGCAACCAGCACTAATTTTTGTGCTTGGACTCAACCATTTTAACAATTTTGCTGGGACCGCATTTCCCACCACCTGCTGCATTTATTATATGTAACACGTAGCCTTGGCATTTTGTTATATTGTATGAACATGTGTGTTAATTTTGAATAAAATTCATTTTCCTCCTCAAGTTTTCATCTTAGTTGTTCCTATGTTATTTCAGTTGCAAGTTTGTTTGTATGTTACATTTTTATCTGGGTGTAATATTGATTCACAGCAGCCCAACACGTCATATCAAAGTTTATTCGTCTGGGGTCTATCAAATTATATCAACAAAATTTTACTCGGATCTGATAGCATTGCGGATCTTCCATGTCTGATTATGTTTCATGTCTTAGAATACATGTCAAGTGTATTTTAATATTTGATACACTTAGGGTGTGTGTATATATTCATAAAATAAAATAGAAGATGAAATATAAAATAAAATAAAATAAAAAATCCAAATTGAATCTCATAAGATCCTAGAATAATGGAACTAAGAGAAAGGGGGTGGAGGTGTGGGTTGTAAGAATGGTGATGAGTGGCAAAGGTAGATATCTTCTGCGCACTTTTGCAGTGTCCGTCATTACATGCATTACTAATCCTATAATAAACGTAATCGAATCGGTTTCAAGTTAAAGATTTTTCACGAACAGTGTTAACTGATTTGAGGTCGTCCAATAGTGTTTTATTAAATCAATTTATTTGGGATTAATTAGGTTGCATCGACAAAATTTTATTTGATCAATAGGATGATTGATCTTTACCTAAAACCAAAGACCGAATTAGGGTAGGTTGCTAGAGATACATCAGTGAAATTTTTTTAAAATTTGAATTAGGAAAGATTGTAAATCTAGGGGACATTCTGAAAATATTCAAGCTAATAGAAAGCTTGTCCTTGCCATTTTATCTTATTATATCTGAGAGTATTTATAAGAGGTTGCTTTTGCGTGATTGTCATATTCATTCTACATGATTTAATAGGATGATGTCGTGTGTAGCAAATACAATTTAAATTGCATATCATATTTTAATTAGAAATGAATTAAAGTTCATCTACATAAAAAAAAAATACAAATCTTAAACTGAAGGGATAAAATTATCATTCTTTTTAGTAATTTGTTATCAGTTTTACAGTATAAAAAGAAAATCAAACTTATGCTTAACAATTTCAATTTATTCCATAATTTACAGATTCTCTAGTACTGCTATCGTTGCATCACGTAACTATAGGAAAAGACCTTAAAATTTTTTCAAATTGTCAAAAAAAAAAAGGACCAATTTCTTTTCCAAGATAGAAATCATATTTACTTTTTCAACAGAACGAAAGGGGTACAGATAAAATTATTATTGGTGTGTGGAATATTTTAATATTAAAATTATTATATATGATTTTACATATTATTTTCATTGATATTGTTAAAATGGTGATATTATGGTAAACGTTAGTCGTGCAGTAAAAAGTTTTCTCAATATTTTTCTTCGATTCACTTTTCTAGCGACTAAACCCATTACAGGCCATTTTAATGCCACTATCACATTTATTTATTTGTCACCCTTCATGTTTTTATATATAACTTCTAATTTTATTGTCCATTGCTTATTATTCATGTTGCGATGGTCCTCCATACTTATAAATAGGAGTTATTTCTTTTTATAGTAACTTGCATTAAAAAAAAGTTTTTACAAGTACTATATTATGCACACCAAAAAGTAGGGACTTATACTAATTGAAGTGTTCTTTGTGTTGGAATTTTGACCTCAAAAGTATGTCTAGAGTTTTTGAGTTGTACAATATTGTTGGGCTATTGTGTCTTAGAAGGAATAAGTTGAGAGTATTACCGTCATATTAATAACAAATTTCTACTATAATGAGTTTGAAAATTTGCCTAAAGAGAGCGAAATATCCGCTATCAGTTTAAAGATTTTTTATATTATTTTTCAACTATAAATATTGTACTGTCACCAACAAATATTAACAACTTGACATGTACCGGGATCGTGAGGTCACCTCACAAACTGGACTCCCCAAAATGACCTCGAACTCTATCTTGTTCAGCAGCAGTAGTAGTTTGAGTCTCTAACTTGATTACAAAAATACAAGTTAGACTGTAAAGATTGTTTTCATTTAAGGTCCTTTGATATTTAGGTTAGTTTAAGACTGATGTGATCAAATAATAATTGAAGAACTAAAGACAAACCTCAAGGAGATTAAATAAAAACAACTTTACATGTTACTATAAGATTCTCTCTTTTTATAGGTAAGGGGTAGACCTGACAGAAACTTACCCAAACCCACAGGTATTCAAAAAAATGTGGGTAATGGGCCTTATTCTTTCTACACAATAAAATGTGAGTAATTTTATCTGTGGGTAAAATTCCCGGCCGTATTTTGGCCCTATCCACAGATAACCCGTAAATAATTATTTATATTTTATTTTAATTTTTCTCTAATTTTTGCAATTATTTTGGAAGTTGTAACACTTTTTTTTGATAATAATATCAACAATATTTAAGTGGTAGTTAAACTTTATGTTAAAAAAACTTCCAACATATAATGAAATTTAAATTTAAAATTTGAAATATAATATAATTTACACTTAATATATGTTTAAATATTTAATTTGTAGTTTTCAAACTAAAGCATTTGACATGCTTTCAAATATTTGTTCAAGATAATAATTAAAGTTTGTAGCCTCTTTTATTAATTTTGTAGGTAATATTTAAATAATATCATGTAAATTGGAAAAAAAATTCTTTAAATATAAAAAAAATTACGGGTACCCGTTGGTAACCTATTACTTGTAGTTATGAATAATGAGTCTACTATCTCATTCCCAATAAAAAATAAATAATTTTATCCGTGGATAAATTTATCTAATCCATTTTTATTGTCAATTGAATTACCCACGAGTACCATTTACTAGGTCTAGTAAGGGGATGTCTTTTTCTATATAGGCCCAGATGGCCTTTCTTGTCCATTAGATCTAAGCAAGATCAAGGGCTCAAATTCTTGATCTTGGCCCAAATTGATTCAAGTCAAGTACGTGGATTTTGTCTTATTTGAATATTTTTATAGATTTTAAAGTCTGAATGGTCATTCAGATTTACATTCGTTAATTATCCTCATCGCAACTCAAAGTATCAAACAAACCAAAAAGTTCAGGTCTTCGCCAAATTTAACCAACAACAACGACAACAGCAACGCTGGGACAATGAGCAACCGCAAGGATAACGACCACAATTCTGTGTCATTATTTTAACAATATGTATGGGTTCTACACAGTTTGGGTGCCACATGAAAACGAAAAACAATGAAAAATACTATAACCACGTGCCTCGATTATTTCTATGTGCACGAATCAAGCAAAAACTAAAACATTTATGATTTCAGCGCAAGCTACCACAGAAAGTACAGAAAGCCAGTGCCACCTCTGTCAACGGCACGATTTGTTTTTGATCAGCCTGTAGTGGGATGGGACACCACAGTCATAATGCAACATTTTTATTGCAATATAACAGAATTTATGATCACTTGTCAGTCACGGGAGAGATGCCAGAGTGTTTCAAGGCTGTCTCAATCGGGATGAGAATTTTTAATACGACATGATAATACAATACAAATTGATACAAAATTATCGAGTTTGAGTTAAAAGTTATTATGTTAGGTTGATATTGAATTGACCCGATAAACAACACAAAAAATTATGAATTGATTCGAATTGAGTTTTGGATTATATATAATAATTCTATATTTTTTGTATTTTTAAATAATTACTTATTATTATTGAACAATTTAACTCTAAATTGATTTATAAGAATTAATGATTATTATTTACTATGTAATTCTTGATTACTTGATGATATTGAAATGATTATTAATCATTGAATGGGAGAATTATATTTCTGTGCTGGAATTCGACTTTATTGTTATTAAAATTAAGTTGTGTAAAACTTTTGGTTTAACATGAAAATTTGTATATTATTGATATTGTAGAGAAAATTAAATAAAATTCAATTATCAAATTGGTTTATAGTACAAAAGTTGAGCTGCTCTCCAAACATTGGTATATATTGATTATTTTATTAAAATTCTAGTTGAATATAAAATGTGTAGGTTTTTTAGGTGAATTATTAATAAAAAATAATCATACATTGAAACGGGTTGGATTCACATTGACACGAAAATTTTTATGTTGGGTTTGGGTTGAGTAAAATTTTGTAATACCCCTACCTCAACCTGACACGAAACAACTTAACATAACATGATTGTCACCCCTAACCTGCAGTTATATAACAAGGAGCAGGAGAAATGACCAAAGAAAAAAATTGAATAATTATTTTATGATAAAAATGGAATAATCGCCTCGAATTAGAATTGTCTCTATGAGTATTACAGATGGTTTAATGAAAAAAATGATAGTGATTGATACTCTCTCTGTCCTGCCTTTCTATCTATCCCTAACATTGTAACGGTAGAGGGAATTCAAAAGATGCATGCTTCCGATGAAAATTCGAGAAGTTATACAGAATGTATATACATGTTGTAAACTGCAAAAATTTATGATCAGTTGTCAATTAATGGAATTTTAGAAGTGATTTTTTTTTTTTGTAACAATTTGTTTCATGAATTCAAGAGATGCTTTCACATACATAATATTTTGCTATATATAGCACTTGGTTGTGGTGTTCGGAATATCCGTAGATTCTGATATCATTTAATTCCTAAGCTTATTGAATGTAAGAATTATCTTCAAATTCCATTAAATGCTACTTAAAATTAAAGCCAGTATGATCTTGTTAAAAAAATCTAATAAATATAAATAAATTTTTAATAAAACTTATAATGTATTATTTTAGTTTTTTTAATTTTTAGTCATGTAAAATGTAACATCATATTTTTAGTTCTATTTGCTTTTGTAGTTTTGTTCATGGGAACTGGCTCACGATCTCACATTAAATGACAAGGTTGTATATTTTGTCATTATGAGAAATTGTCATAACATAGTGAAGGTAAAAATTCAAATCAAGAAATAAAATCGCGTTTTCAAATATATTCAGTGGGCCATAAGAATTTTCTCCACCCTTTCAAGTTTCAACATTTAATAGTCGCACAAAAAAGAGAGTTGCATGTCCTTCTTGTTTGATTAGTGTTTGCATCTTCCAAATATTGCTGTGAATGAATCGAATTTTATTTTAAATTAAAATTTAAATTCGATTCAAATTTTTAGATTTTTATTTTATTAAAATATTTAATGGATCAGATTCGATTATAAATATTCATAATTTGAAAAAAATGAATAGGACACTGAATTAGGCAATCCGATTGATTAAAAATCTTAATTCGAACTTTAATAATATTTTATTAAATTAATACTCTTATAAATAATACTAATAAAGATCTTAAAATAAAATCTGTATATTGTATTGATCTAATATCTATATTAATGTATATATTATGCAATTAATATTGAGTTTTTAGCCTAAAAAATAAGAGAGATATTGATAACATACCAAATATAATAGTGTAGAATAATTTACCTATGCATTAATATAATGTGAAATAAGGGTTTAGTATTCAAATATTTAACTTTGGCCTAATATATAATAAAAAATTATTAAAATTCAAATATGATGTAAATTTACTTATAAATACAATATTTTCATGGAAACCAAAAGGGAGAAAAAAATAAAAAAAATTAAATCGAGTCAAATTCTTTACCAAAGTTTGAAATATCTATCAGGTTTGCATGTGGTACTGATTATAAAAATTCTAATGGATATTGTGTTGAATTCGAACATGAATTTTGATAATCGAATTAGAATATAATTTATCCGATCCAAATTCGATTGAACGACAACTCTACTTCCAAAGGGAGAAAATTTGGAGAGAGAAGAATTATGTTGATATAAATAATTTTACATTGAGAATAATTTGGAAACTACCCAAAGAAAGATAAAATAAAAAAATAAACATTAAATGACCAAATGACAAAAATATTTTATTTTTATTTAGCTTGTCATTGCATCCTTACGATACAACAGTACAACTATAGTGAAAACTAGTTGGTTAGAACTCTTTCACGCCGTCCGACGATAACAGAATCCATGGATGTTTGCTATGATTTAGAAAAATAATCTTTTCATAGAAATAAAATTATATAAGTTTTGAAAAATAATTTGGAAAATAATAATTAATTTTTTAATCATTTGAAATTATTACGTCAACTAAAACCACATATTTATATCTTTTAATCATTATGTGTTGATTATGTCTTTTAAAAAGTAGAAAAAATAAGAAAGAGGAGAAATTATGAATTGAACATGATGATTAAAGATTTTGGACATATAATTTTTTAAAACATAAATTTATTTTTTTAAAATTTAATGAAATGATAGTTATATGTGAATGCTTATATTTAATTTTTTATTTTATTTGTTTAATCTATTTTAAATTATGTTGAATATTTAACGTAGAAAAATTTATTTTTTCTTGAAGTTGAAGCAAGAAATAAATGATTACTTAAATTAATGTGAAATATTATTATTATTTTTATTTATAGTTGATTAATTATAAAATAATATTATTTTCCAAAAAATGTACTTAAAAATAAGTATGTTGAATTTTTTTTTTCAAATAATATTCTTTTTATATCAATTGAAAGTTTTATTTTTTAGTAATATTAAAATATTATATATATTTATAAAATTTAATATAATTATTACGTCATACCAATTCGACCAATGGTTGAATCGGTTGAATCAATAACCAATAAGGTCACTGGTTCATTGTCTGGTCTAGTTTTGAAAATATTGTCCTCCACACTTATAAATAGAAGTCATTTCTTTTTGTAATCATTTGCATTATAAAAACAAATTCTAATAACTACTACATTGTACACACTAAAAGGAAGGAATTAAACTGATTGAAGTGTTCTTTGTATTGAAATTTTGAGCTCAAAAGTTTGTCTAGAGTTTTCGAGTTGTATATGTAAGAAATAATTCAACTAAGATTCACGTACTCATAAAATTAAAACACCATAAGATTGATTTACTGATGCACTTGTTTGAGCCTTGACATTAGTGATCAATAATTTTTGCAATTGCATGATTAATTGCTAAGTTTTCCTCTCATTTTATATAACTCTAATTTATATAACCCTAGAGAGCCCTCCCATTATAGGCTTTTAAGATTGGACCCGCAATAGCTGTCATACAAAGTCTACTGAGATAAAAAGGTTTTAACAATATTGGGTCAAAATAATAGGCCTTATGAGTTATGTCCCATTAACCATATCAATTTAGCTCATTTTTATTTTATTAGAAAACAAATCCAATTAATATAAGTTTACATATTGGAATAAAATTTCAACATTCTCCCACTTGGACAAATATTAATTGTAACTTTAAAATAAAATAAAAAGTAAAATTTGAGAAAATGAATCTTGGGCTAAATTACAAAAATTTTGACCGTGGCTACAATTTAAAGAAAAGAAACACGACAATAAGACAGGACTACTAGCACAATCCGATCCAGTGAAATTACTAATATTGGATCATGGCGGTGATTGTATTTGTCATCAACACAAGACCTTCCATAGTCACATAGACTAGCAACTCCACCAACATGGTGGTGTAGCAAGAACAACAACTAAATATGATCCAAACATGTATACTATTCCATTGTTAGTCCTCCAATTTTATTGTAAGACATTATTTCTAGAAATATATGAAATCTCAAGAAAATTTGACTTTCTTATAAGATATGGGCTCTTGAGCAATAAAAAACCCTAAGAAAATTCATTATTTTTTTTGTAAGACATAGATTTCTAAAAACAATATGAAATTCCAAGAAAATCTAATTCAAAAGAAGCCATGTATGTCTCGTTCAATACTAAAAAACATAATATGGCATCATTTATGAGACATACTCAACTCTCAAAATCAACACTTAATCTTAAGATACACATCAAGCAAGATATAATCACAAAAAGATGTGCACACAATTATAACAAATATATTAAGAGTTAAAATATGAATCTCGCATTAATAAAAGCCAATAAGACAAAGGTTTCAATGTAACAAATTCAATAAAAGAAATATATCTCCCTTAACCCAACACATCAAAAGACTCAAATACACCCATACATTGTACATGTCTTTTGAACATAATAGGTCTTAGTTCCTTGGTCAAAGGATCTACAAGCATGGAGTCGATATCAACATGCTCTATTATAACAGTATCATTTTTAACCAAGTCTTTTAGAATGAGATATTTAAACTTTACATATTTAGATGTAGTAGAGGACTTATTATTCCTTAAAAAGAACACAACAACAACATTATCACAATAAATCCTCAACGGGCCTAGAAATTGAATCATTAACTAAAACCCCTGAAATGAATTTCTTTAAATTTTTCTCAAATATCTCAAGACTTTTTTAACTACCACTCAATATTTTTGTCCTGGATTAGAAATAATGCCCAAGAACACCAACAATAAAAACTATATCAAGCCTAGTGCAAACTTATGCATACATTAGATTGCCAACAACCTTAAAGTAAGGAGCACTTTTCATGGACTCTTGCTCAAGTTTGTTTCTTTTTTTCTTTCTTTTTTTTAAGGCATTGTGCAATGCTAAGTTTACCACCTTTCATAGTAGGCATATCACCAATTCTAGAATTCTACATGTTAAAACTAGCCAAAACATAATCAATATGACTCACTTGAGAAAGGCCTAACAAGCCTCGAGTCCTATCATAGTGGATCTCAATTCCAAGGACAAAGGATGCTTCACTAAGATTCTTCATATCAAAAGCTATGACATAACATTTGTTTAGTCTCATAGAACAAACTCAAATCACCACTAGTAAGCAAAATATCATCAACATAAATTTCCAAATATATGAATTTACTCCCACTGGCCTTGAGGTAAATATAGTTGTCCACCTTATTTTCTTTAAAGCCTAACGAAGTCATGACTTTATCAAACTTCAAGTACTACTAACGAGAAGCCTATTTAACGCCATGAATTGGCTTATTTAGCTTACACACTATGCATTCCTTCCCTTCTTGAACAAAACTCTCGAGTTAACTCATATAAACTTCCTCACCAAGGTTGCTATTAAGGAAAGTTGTCTTAACATCCATTTGGTGGAGCTCCAAACCAAAATAAGCTACTAAATTCATAATAATCCAAAACGAATCTTTGGAGGAAATAGAAGAGAAGGTGTCACCATAATCAATTCTAGCTCTCTGAATAAAGCCTTTAGCCACATGTCAAGCCTTAAATCTCAAAATCTTTCCCTTTTAAGCCCTTCATGGTTTTAAACATCCATTTGCGACCTAGTCTTTTGACCTTGAGACATATCAACTAACTCCCCCACATTATTTTCTTTCATTTAGTGAATTTCATCCTTCATATCACTAAATTAAAAGTTAGATTGAGGATACGACATAACATTAAAATAGTTGATAGGATCAACTATAGGATTAATATTAAAATACAGTAGACATCTGGAATTGCTGGATGCCTTTCTCTAGTAGCTATTTGATGGACATACTTTTGAGATGAGTCAATATTCAAATTAGCCTCCATACGAGCATTAGGTGTAGCTACTTGTTCATAAAGATCCTCAATTAAGTGTGCATCAAGTAAAGAAAGTGCAATAGATTCAATATGATCATCAACAACTATAGGATGAGAACATTCATCCATTCTTCCCTAACAAATACATGATGCTCTAAGAACTTATCTATCTGAGACTTAACTACTCAAGATCCAAGTGAAAAACACAAGAATCCATATCCTTTAGAGCGATATGGATTCCTAATGAAATAACTATAAGTGGGTCTGGGATTAGTATTTTTCTCAAAAGGATTATAATAAATTCTAAACTCAACAGGACACCCCCACACATGAAAATGGTTTAAATTAGGCTTTCTACCAAACTACAACTTAAAAGGTATTTTAGGAATTGATTTTGTAGGGACACGGCAGTTTTTATGGCTACACCTTAAAGAAACTTAGGTAACTCACATCAAGTTATCATTCTCTTTTATCATTTTAGCTAAGGTACACTTACACCTTTTAGCTACATCATTTTGTTCAAGATTCTCAAGCATGGTATATTTAGCAAGAATTCCTTATTCTTATTAATATTTGACAAACAATACCCATACGTTGCCCTGTCTCATCATATTTGCCCCTAGTGTAATTGACAAAAACTCCATATCTTCAAAGTTAAAACTTAGAAGAATGCCTCCTTTTATTAGTCTTTCTATCTTGTCTTTAGAAATATGGCAAAGATGCCTATGCCATAATATGGAAGAATCATCATTATTTAGGGTCTTTTAAATATAATTTTTCAATATTAAAGGAAGAAATAAATTTGATTAGTGGCCAAGGTCAACATATATATGCTATTGGATAAAATACCACAACCAATAATTTTAGAGTCCAACATCAACTTAACCTTCCCTTTTCCAAAAGAGATATTACAACCTAAAGTATCCAACATAGAAATATAAACTAAGTTCTGAGTGAAAATTGATGCGTAGAAAACTTTTTCCAAAACAAGCAAGGTTGTTTGTCCACCATCCCTTTTAATTCTTCTTCAGAGACACATTTGAAAAGATCGAGAATACTCCACGACTTATTTTGGGTGTTAATGATATGGGATAATCCAATAAGCCTAGCCCACTAACACTCTAATTAGATTGAAATCGATGCGAGACGGCCTAATTGGTTACATGTTAGACCTGTTGTGGGCCAAACTTATAATCAATGAGCACTCAACCTCAGGGGCCTTTTCTGCTACATTGAATATTAGCATTCATATGGTCGATTAGATTATAGTCAATTATCATTAGGTTGTGCCATTCATCAATCGACCAAGAATGGAGTATAATAGAGTTACATCTTCTCAACCAAAATTTGTAAGGATGTCTCTTAGAAGCAACTATTTTGACTAGAGGGGTCGATTCAAGGTGATAGTTTCTCAGTCGCATTGAATGGTCTACCAGGTAGCTTGCCTCCGCATTAATGGTGTGTGCCCACTGCCCATGTCAGGCTAGTGTGTGCCTTTAGTGTACCACCTTGTCCTAAATAGCTAGAGGCAATGCCACTTGGAGCAGTATATGAGCTGGAGAAGACTTAAATGTCTTCAAGTAAGAACATATACCCTTTTTGTACATTAAGGGCATCATGGACATATCAACTCCATTAAGGAGGCTATAAATAGCCCATTGCTAGCCTTCAACAAGGTATGCACATTATTGCATTAAGCCTTCACTCTGTTGCTTTATCATCTAGTCAATTATATTGACTTAGGCGTTGGAGCGCCATAGTAGAGGGCTCCTCGGCTAACCTAACGTTTGTCGTTGGTTGCAAAACTTAACCACGACATCTCACAAAATACCTTTCTTGACCTACCTTTTGGTTGATCGTACCGAATCTTAACCTAATATAACCTAATATCTCAATAATTTTTTTTTACCATCATCATTTTGGCATTGTCTATAGAAAATTGAGTTCGCAACTATGAAAAATGGTTAACACTAGGTAAGCTGTATTTGAAAGGGAAGAGAACAGAAGATCATTGACTCTTCCTTCTCAACCTTAAGAACCCGATTCGTTGGACCTAGTACCCAGCCCGATAAGTGGTCACCTTGACCATGCCCCAACTTATGTAATTGATAAGCGAGCAGATATCTACTCAAATTTTTACTCAGCTAACAACTGCCCTCAATTGACACAACAACCAATTTTGACCACTCGCTAGCACCACTCTTCAACCTACCTCTCATGAGAAGAGGCCTCAAAGGGATAACAGAGGTCAGTTGGAATCTAGGTGATCATCGACTAGATGAGAAGACAGTTTTAGGCAATTCCCAAGGGAAGAAGCTCGATCGAACCCTAAGTAGGAAGTTGCAGATTCAATTGATCACTATGCAGACCTCTTTGATACCCACAGTGCTATAAGGTTGAGTGCCAGAGGCCTCAAATAAATTGAAGCATATCCCAAATTGACTAAGAAAAGTGGAAAGAGGTGTCCCACCAAGTATAACAGTTGAAAAATGACTAGAAGAAATTTAGAAGAAAAAAACTAAAAGGAACCTTTACCATGATGGTGCCCTAAGGGCTCATTAGGAATGGGAGTCACCATTTTTAGAAAATCATCGATGAGTGTATTGCTATCAATGCTAAGGTCCCTACTTGGTTGCCTAGGTATGACGGCTCATCAGATCCAAGTAGCCGCCTATTACAGTTGGAGCATATGATGCAGCTACATGGACATAATGAGTACATCCACGTCAAAATGCTAGTTACCACTTTCTAGGGGATTTCACTTGATTGGTTTGTAAAATTGGAGCTAGCATTGATACATTCGTATGACCAATTATGTGATAAGTTCTTCTACCAGTTTGCTAGCCGGAGGAAGGCGAAGCTCCCTCATACTTATTTACATATTGTTAAACAGAATGAGGGAAAGTCCCTTCATGACTTTTTTACCAGATTCAACATTGAAGTCCTAAAGATTGATAGTATTTGTATTAAGTTTTTGATCGATGTACTCTTCTTGGGACTTTGACATAAGAAGTGTGCCAACGCCTTGGTCAGAGAACAACCTAAGATAATAGAGGAGTTACTCAACCTTGTGGAGATGTATATGATACAAAAAGAGATGAACAGGTTGAAGTATGGCAACCATGACATCGATAAGAAAAAATGGAAGGAGAAAAAAGATAGACAGCATAAAGATGATCATCGATCTCCCATTAAGCATTTCCATAACTACACTTTCCTCACCATTACCAAAAAGAAGGTGTTGTCACCATATACATGATAACCTCTTTAAGAAACCCAGGAAGATAACTGAAATAGAGGCCATGAAAAGATCCAAGCAATACTGCCACTTCTATGGCAAAAAGGCTACAATACGGAGGACTGTTTCAATCTTCATGAAGAGATTGAAAGGCTCATTCAATAAAGCCACTTGAAGAAATTTGTTGATGAGCAAGTGAAATAGAAAGAGGGAATAACCGACTAAACTCCTCATTGAGAAAGGTTGGTTAGCTTAAGAAAAGAAGATAAAGGGAAGAAACCTGTTTATAATCCCCACACACCCATTAGAGAAATAATTGACACCATTGCGGGAGGCTTGATTGGAGGGGATTTAAAGTCAGCCAGAAGGTAGAACTAATGTAGACTGAAGTCAACTAAATTTTCTTTGGTCGAAATAATATTCTAGCTTTTGACCAGTACGGAGCTAATCTCCTTCTACGATGCCAACCTTAATCACATCGAAAATCAAGGGGCCAACAATAAGCTAGATTGCCCCTGGTAGTATCTATTGAAGTTGCAAACTTCAAGGTTAGGAAAGTACTGGTCAATAATGGGAGCTTAGCAAACATCATTTTCTTATCGACCTTGAAAATGATGAATATGGGTAAGTTGAAATTTGAGCATGTTCGCACCCAACTTGTTGGATTTAGGTAGTCAAAAATCATCCCTAAGGGATCTATAAACCTATCCATATCATTTGGGGAGGCCCCTCATCATAGAACTCTGATGGTTAACTACCTAGTCGCCAATGCACTCTTTGTTTACAACGTCATTATTGGACAACCAGCATCAAAGGACTTCCATGTCATCATCTTGGCCTATCACATGAAGGTCAAGTTTCCAACAATCGCTGGAACATACGAACTCTTTTGTAACATGAAAGAAGCCTGGTGGTGTTATATGATTTCAGTCATGGTAAACAAGCACAAAAATCAACCTAAACTAAAACCCTTGAATGATGCCCTAATAATGGAACCTAAGGAAAGACAGTCAAGCAAGAAAAAAAAACTAGAAGTGACTAAGGTCGAGCTTGTTGACGAGTTTAAGATAATTAAGCTAGAGCCATAAAACCCTGATAAGATTACTAGAATTGGAATTTATATGGGTTGCAGCATGGAATGCCTCATGGTCAATTTCTTCAGGACTAATGTCGATGTGTTTGCTTGGAAAGCTTCTAACCTCTAAGGAATTGACCCCAATGTTATCATCTACCACCTGAATGTAGACCCCTTATTCAAACCGGTGAAGCAAAATACAAGAACCTTCAATGCTAAACGATGCCAAATCATTAAAGAGGAGGTCAACAAGCTTTTAAAGGTAAGATACATTATAGAGATTCAATATCCAAGTTGGCTTTGTCTTTGTTCTTAAAAATGAGGGATAGTGGCGAATATGTAATGATTTAACTAATTTGAATAAAGCTTGCTATAAAGATCCTTATCCCTATCTTGTATAGATCTATTAGTAGATTCTACAGCATGTTGTGTTTTGTTGAGTATGATAGATGCATTTCAAGGTTATTATCAAATTTTTATGGCACTTAATGATAGAGATAAGTGTTTTTTTGTTGTCCCTAATGAGGTATATTATTTTCTAGTTGTGCCTTTCAGACTCAAAAATAGAGAAGCAACTTACCAAAGGCTTGTAAACTTTAAGTTCAAGAATGAGATAGGGAAAACTAATGGAAGTCTATGTCAATAACATGATCGTCAAGTCAGAAAAAGTAAAAAACCATCTAACTAACCTCAACCATAATTTATTAATATTAAGAGCATATGGAATAAAGCTTAACCCTTTTAAGTGTACGTTTAGAGTAAGAAGAGGCACGTTCTTGGGTGACATAGTTAGCCAAAAAGGTATTGAAGTGAATTCACAAAAAGCTAGGCCATTTTCGATATTACTCCCTCTTGAACTGTCAAGGACGTCCAACGTCTAGTTAGGAGAATCATAGCATTTGGGTGTTTCATCACCCAACTAGCCGATAAGAGCATACTGTTCTTCAAAATCTAAAAAAATATGAGGAAATTGGCTTTCTAGTAGACATAACAATGCGACCATGCCCTGATTGAGTTAAAGCAGTACCTTACAATGCCCTCACTAACCACACCTGAAGTTGGAGAAGTTCTTAACATCTATTTAGCAATCTCGCCTATGGTAATAAGTTTAGTTTTGGTTTTGACTACAAAAGGCACCCATCGACTTGTGTATTACTGCAGCAAAGCATTGTAGGGTTTTGAGCACAACTATCTAGAGATTCAAAAAATTAGCCCTTGCTTTGGTCGCAACAACTAGGAAGTTGAAGCATTACTTCTAGTCACACTTTATCATCATCTTAACAAATCAACCTCTAAAATAAGTACTGTCGAAATTGGACTCATCAGGAAGATTAACTAAATGGGCCAGCGAATTAGGGGAGTTTGACCTTATTTTTCAGCCCTGAACTGCCATCAAAGCCCAAGTATTAGTAGACTTCATCACAAAAAAGCTCGACCTTCTTAATTATGGTAGCCAGGGCTCCTTTCTATGGACTTTGCACGTAGATAGATCCACAAATTCTTTAGGAGGAGAAATTAACATCTCTTTACGATCTCCATAAGCAGAGGAATACAACTTCACAACCAAGCTTGACTACCCTATCATAAATAATGAAGCTAAATACAAGGTATTCCTCGCTAGTATGAGGATAGTTGTAGATATGGGAGTCAAACAGTTGGCAGTTATCACTGATTCCCAGCTGGTCACTGAATAGGTCTAGGTTAACTTTGAGGCCAAAGGGACTACAATGACCAAATATCTGGCTGAGGTGAAAAGGATACATAAGCAGTTTAAAAAATTCAATCTCAGCCAAGTTCTTCGATAAGAGAATGAGTAGGTTGATACATTGTCAGAATTTTCTAGTTCGACAAAGGGGATCAAAGGCAGAACTATCACATTTTTAGTTGCCCACAAACCTAGCATAGACATCCCTAACCAAAGCTTGGTGGGGCAAATCGAAGAATCACCTCTTTCTTGGTAGGATGAAATAATAGCTTACTTGCGAAATAGAATAGTTTTTAAGGATAAAGTCTAAGCACACTGGCTCATAGACTGTAGAGCTAAATTTGACCTCGACGAACATGGCCAGCTGTAAAGAGGTTAATTTTTGGGCCACCATTGAGATGTTTAATGCCTGAGCAGGCTCATGAGGTGTTACACAAGGTCCATTTAGGCATTTGCGGTAATGATTCTAGAGGATGATCTATAGCCCACAAAGTTATTAGACATGAGTACTTTTGGCCAACTATATGAAGGACGCTTTGCCAAAAGGTGCTCCTCTTGCCAGCTTTATTTGAGTAAACACCACTGACTTGTAGCACGGTTGATGTCTGTTCAAATCACATGGCCATTTTACCAGTAGAGGATCGACATAGTAGGTTCTTTCCCAAAAACCATCGGCCAGAGAAAATTCATGATCATTGCCATTAAGTACTTCATAACGTGGATCAAAGTAGAAGCAATCCCCAAGATGATCAATGTGGCCATCAAAAGTTTTATATGGAAAAAATATTATCTGCTACTTCGGTCTACCCAAAGTATTGATATTCGACAATGGGACATAGTTTCAAAGCAAAAACACCAGAAGTTGGTGCGAAAGCTTGGGGATTGGATAGCATTTCACCTTGGTCAGGAACCCTTAAGCTAATGGCCAAATGGAGGTCATGAACTAAATAATTCTTGATCACCTCAAAGCTCGACTTGAAAGAACTGGAATGAGCTAAGCAAATGACCTCCCTAAAGTTCTTTAGGTATATAGAATAACCCCTCAAACAGCCATTGGTCACAATCTATATAGTTTGATCTATGGGTCAGAGACAGTTGTCCCAATAGAACTAATACAACACATTACTTGAGTGATCCACTACAACCTTATCAAGAATGACTCCAAAAGAGATATCAACCTTGAAATGTTTGATGAGCTGTGTCAACAAGTGTACACAACAATGCAACACTATAGATCAAAGATAACACAACATTACAATAAGAGAGTTAGTCCAAGGAGCTTCAAAGTTGGCAACTTCGTCCTTAAGAGGGTCAAAATCTCTAAGAACATTGAAAAACTCAACCTGAAGTAGGATGGCCCTTACTCGATAGTCAAAGTTCAAAACACAACGCCTATCACCTTGCAGATATGATCAGCAATGAACTCTCTCGATCATGGAATGCCATGAATTTAAAAAAATTCTATTTGAAAAAATACTAAAAAGCCTCTCATCGACTATACCAAAGTATAATTATAGGTCAATAAAAACTGCTCATGTTTCTACAACTACCTGCTCACAATATCAAATCGAAGTTTTTAGCCCAAGTAAATAAATGAGTTGATCATTTTTTGCTGACCTCTCAGTTAATTAAAATAATGGCTTCAGGCAGTGAAATCTGGGTGTTTCTAGCCCTAATAAATAAATGAGTTGATTGTTTATAATTGACCCTGTAGTCAACCACGTTAATAGCTTCAAGCCACAAAATTAGGGCATTTCATGTCCAAATAAATAAATAAGTTGACCATTTCTAGTCAACCCCACAATTGACCACATCAATGGCTTCAATCCACAAAATCAAGATGTTTCTAATGTAAATAAATAAATGAGTAGATCGTTTATAGTTGACCACGATAATGGCTTCAAGCCGTGAAGTTAAGGTCGTAGCCCAACTAAAGAAATGAGTTGATCTTTCAACATCGACCTCAAGTCACTCTTAACAATAAATTACAGCTTTGAGCCAAAACTGATGAACACACTCAACTAAAAAGTATCAGCCTCATTATTGAAGGAAACATTAAGTTAATATGATAGATCCACTAAAAGTGTTCATTCGATCATGACAAAAAAAGTTCAAATTGACCATAGAGTAGACGAATATTTTGAATTGATTACATTATTTCTACACCAAGTGATTTCTAAATCAACCTTGAACTTGTTTAAAATTCATTAAAGAGTTATGTTATCTAAGATTCAATTACATTTATTATCGTTTATCAACGATCGAATTCAACAGAAATGAAAGCATTCAAAGCAAAATAAAGTTCAGTATGCATCGATGAGCATAAAACACTTTCTCATTAAATCCACAACCATTTAATTACAAACTCCCCCCTTCCAAAAAAAACAAAGACAAAAAGCAACAACAAAATAATGACAAAACAGCCGCCTCACAGGGCGACCAAATAGTTGCATAGAATTTTTTAGTGCTCAAGTTGACCTAGTCACCTCAAGTCATGTAGCAACTACTCCTTCCTCAATCACCTGATTGAGTTCATCCAAAAAAGGCACACGAATTATTATAGGACCCTTAGCTTCTTGCTTTAGTGTAGTAATCGGTGTTGGTTAAGAAGGCCTTACCTCATTAACAAGGAATATGCGCACAATGGAGGTAAAGTAGTCAGCTATATTAACCTTGCCATTACAGATGTTGAAAGTAAAATCATTGGCAAAGTTGAACTCGATGGTTACCTCATCGAGCCTAGCTAAATGAAAATTTCAATCCTGATCGTAGGTATGATAACAGTCCCTTCAGGATTGGGCACCTCCATAGGAGTAGTCTCATCGAGGTCGGGATACATACAGAGCTACTCATTGAACATAAAATTCTGCCATTATCTGTCCTCAGAGCAAATTTGATAACCAAGAAACTCCAACTATTTAAGAGCCTTCTCAAAGGCGTCTTTAGTGTCATTGATAGAGAAAATAACATTGGTGTCATAGAAAATTGAGGTTAGCATAAACTATTGGACTGTCTCTCATCAAATTATAGGTAACGACATGGCAAACTCGCCCTGAGCAAACTACAAAATATTATTGTAGTCGTTTGCTTGACCTATGTCATAGTGGGCTTACACCTCCATCTTGGATTTTTTTTAACAACTCATTCATCAAGCTTCTCTCGATCACTGCAGTCAGCAGCTGGGCATTATTTGCCTCAACCTCTATATTGTTATCGTATAGCTGCTTCATTTGTTGCTTGATCTACACCTGAGTAGACTTCAATTGAGTCTTCATCACTTCCATCTCACTGTGCTTCTCCTGGAGCTTATCACAGTTGTTGAGCACTAGCTTCGACCTCCTATGAATATGGTAGCCTAATTGGCTAATCTGCAAAGTCTATAATGTTGTCAATACATAAGCAAAAGAAATGAAAAGAAGAATGCACATGATGAGAGAGGCTCATTCAACTGAAAATTGACCATGTTATAATGATAGGCTAAGACTTCTAGCATACCCCTTTGGTGCAAGTCCATCATTTTTCACTAGTCGGAGCTAGTTGACAATGCCGTCATCATAGACATAGAATTGTGTATAGCCATGTCAGTTCCAAATTGATAAGATAAAAGGTTGACCAACTAAAACTACTCATCTTTATTTTGATGACCAAAGATATCATACTTGATCAGGAAAATAGGTGCCCTAGTGTTGCCCTTGCCCTTGTTGGCAATCGTTTCTTCTAGATAGGTCCAACTTGCTTGATTGTTAACCTTTTATGATGAGAGGATGGGTAGAGGTTGGGATAGCTATTGGTTGAGTCAGAGAAGCTACGAGGGTAGGTAATGTGGCATAGGATTGTGGGACTGTGAAGCAGTCTGAGGTACCGCCTTTTTTCGTGTGACCACGCTCTAACAGCACTCTTGATTTCTTTACAGTCAAGGCAAGGCTTAAGCTCAAGTTTGATTCATTATCTCATCTCGATCTGCTTAAAGATAAACAACATACATTATAATTATCTTGAAATAAAGGAAAGATAATTCCACAATAAGCAAAAGCATCTACTCAATCGAGCATCTACCGATAAGTCTAGTTGGGTAGGTGACAAGCCCACCAATACCAAATTTCTCTCCTTAATATACCCTGAGGAGTCCATCTGCCTAAACTACATTAAATCTTGAATGAAAGTATTTGGCCAGGTTGGAGTTTCATTTCCGAGCATCTCAACGTGCCCGCTTCACCACTCTCTAGGAATGTTAAAACCCCCCATGTGCTCAAACATATAGATAAATTTTTTTCCACTTTTGGCCTTGGGATGACGAGGAGGTCACCAAGAATTTCTATCAAGGATGAGTCATTAGATAATAAAAACTTGACTCGTTGGTGTTGCTCAATTTTTAAGACATGGGGAAGTGAAAGATATTAGATAAGTTGGCAAAGATGGTAAGCTGGTCATGTATATACAGCAACATAGTAAAGCTATATATAGTTGAAAAGTAATTAGGATGGAGTTGGCTTATGCAGACTTGTATGCTTGTCAATAAGTCGATTATTGATTGAGCAAAATGGAGCATAAGCCCACACCTAAAAGCTTCCTTGAATACAATTATGCATCTAGTGGGTGGTCGATGCATTTTATTAAGGGGTCCGAGCACGATTAGGTCATACTTTGGGAGAATATGATAAAGCTGTCTTATGAGTGCAAGGTTGATAGGAGTAATTTTGGATATTATCTCGCTATAGTAGTCAGGAGTGAACAACCGACCACGGGAAATAGGTGGTTGGCTTGGGCTAGCCTCACCCCTAGCAATAACACGCTCATCATTAGAGCTGCTCGAGGTTGAACTATCGCTCAAAGAACTATTAGATCCACTAGTTGAGTCATTCTCACCCTTGGTCAAAATTTGATCCAACCTCATTGCCTTACTATCACTCCTTTGACTATCACCCTCATCAAATACTCATAACATGATTTGAAAATTGTATGATTGAGATATATAAAAGGACTTATGTGCTTGAAGAGTTTAAAGCAGAACTCAGTTGATCGATAGCACAGTAAAATACTTGAATTGACCTCATGGAATACTATAAAAGTGAAAATGGAGATTTTCACTATGCCTATTTATAACACTTAGTGCATGGTAACCCAAATGGTCGCAATAATTATACTGCTGTCACTTGACATTTCGTGTGACCTAACATAACTGATGTATTAAATGTGTAAAAACCTTGGTCCATAGCTTCAAGTTCTCGTCGAGAGTATCAATGTCCCACCGAATAGCTATTCTTTAGTCTTTCTCATCGATAACCTCAGTTAGGACTCAAAAATGGGGGGGACTCATGATATGAGATAGTCTAATAAGCCTAGCCAAGTAATACTAGATCGGGACCAAAATGGGTATGAGATGACCTAATTGGCTATAGGCCTAACCTATTGTGGGCTAGACATACAATTGACCAGCACTTGACCTCACGAGCCTTTTTGCTGCATCGAATATCAACATTCATATGGTCGACCAGATTATAGTTGATCGTCATTAGGTTGTGGCATTCATTAGTTGACCAAGAATGAGTATAATTGAGTTACATTTTATCGACCAAAGTCTATAAAGATGTCTCTCAGAAATGCCTATTTCAACTAGGGAGGTCGATCCGAGGCGACAACTTCTCAACCATATTGAATGGTCTACTAGGCGGCGTACCTTCGCATTAATGGTGCATGCTACTACCGAACCATCTTTTTTAGCAATGTCAGGCTAGTATGCACTTCCAATGTACCACTTTATCCTAAATAACTTAAGACAGTGCCATCTAGAATAGTACATGAGCTGGAGGAGACTTAAACACCTTCAAGTAAGGATAGATGCCCTTTTTGTACATCAAGGGCATCATGGACCTATCAATTCCACTAAAGAGGCTATAAATAGCCTATTGTCAGCTTTCAACAAGGTATCCACATTATCACCTTATGCCCTCCATTTGTTGCTTTATCATCTAGTTGATTTTACTGACTTGAGTGTCGGAGTGTCATAGTTGAAGGCTCATTGGCTAGCTTGATGTTTGTTGTTAATTGCAGGACTTAACCCCGACATCTCACAAAATACCATTCCTGACCTAACCTTTGGGGGATCATACTGAATCTCAACCCAATACCTCCATAAAATAGTTTTTACCCTCGTAAGTTTTAATAACTCACAAGAATTTGAAAATCATATCCAAGCAAAAAAAATAGCTCATTCCACAAATATATACACACACACATATAAAATTTAAATATTTTCCAACTCACTCATATTATAAAAAAATTGTTATTCAGATCTACAAACTACAATTAACAAAATTAAGTTTTGATTTATAGATATATCGCTTCGATACCAATTGTAAGAAATTATTCAGCCCAAGATCCACATACCCATAAAATCAAAACACTATAATATTGATTTATTGAGGTACCTATTTGAGCTATGACATTGATGATCAATAATTCCGCAATTACATGATTGATAGCTAAGTTTTCCTCTCTTTCTCGCATAAATCAATTGATAGCTTTAATGGAATAGGAATATCAAAATGGGGAGTCAAGAGAAGACCTAGCCAGAATATATATAAAACCTTAGAGATCCCATCATGGGCTTCTAAGAATGGAGCTATACCAACTGTCATACTGAGTTTGTTATAAAAAGGTTTTAACAATTTTGGGTCTATTGGGTCAAAATAATAGGCCCTATGAGTCATGTCCTATTAACCGTATCAATTTAGCCCATTTTTATTTTATTAAAAAATAAGTTCAATTACTAAAAGCCCATATATTAGAATAAAATTCCAACAATACAATATTGTCGGGCTATTGCATCCTAAAATGAGTAAGTTGAGAGTATTGCTACTGGACCACTAACAAATTTCTACTATAGTTTGTTTGAACCTACCTAGAGAGAATGAAATATTTATTATCAATTTAAAGATTTTTTCTATTGTTTTTCAACTATATATATTGCACTATCACCAACAATGTGTCTCGAGATTTTGAGGTCACCTCCCGAATTAGACTCCACAAAATGACCTCAAACTAGGTCTCGTTTCACACTTGTATTTTGAGTTTCTAACTGATCATAAGATCACATGTTAGACTAGTTGAAATCATCCTTAGTTAAGCCCTCTAATGTTTAAGTCATTTTATGTACTAAGGGGATTAAATAATAACTAAAGAATTGAAGTTAAACCTCAAGTAAATTAAATAAAGACAATTTGATCTGTTATTGTACAATTTTCCCTTAGGGAGATCTCCTTTTTTGTATGGTTCAAGATGGCTCTCCTTGTCCATTAAATCTAAGTAAGATCGAGGGCTCAAATTTTGGGTGTTGACTGGAATTGGTTTGGGTCAAGTACTTAAATAGAAAGATACAAATCTTGTCACGTTTGGATACTTTCATAGATTTTAATGTCTGAATGGTCCTTTTGATTTATATTCATTAATTATCCTCATGTCAACTCAAATTATCAAATACACCAAAAAGTTCAGGTATTAATCAAGTTTAACCAACAACAATAGCAACACTGGGACAATGAGCAACCGCAAGGATAACGACCACAATTCTATGTCATTATTATAACAATATCTATAGGTTCTACACACTTTCAACGTCAGATGAAATTAACATACAATGAAAATACTATAACCACATGCCTCGATTATGTCTATGTGCAAGAATCAAGCAATAACTAAAAAAAACACTTATGATTCAATAGAAGCTACTACAAGAGTACAGAAAGCCAGTACTACCCCTGTCAATGGTATAATGTGTTTTTCAATTCTTAGTGGGATGGGGCATGACAGTCGTAACGCAATAGTTTTGTTGCAATATAACATAATTTATGATCAATTGTCAGTCATAGGACAGATGGTCGAGTGTTTCAAGTGCACCTAGAGTTATATAATGGGGAGTAGAAGAAAAAGGATCGAATAATTATTCTATGATGAAAATAGAATAATGGCCTTGAATTAAAGTTGTAACTGTGAATGCTACATATGATTTGGTGAAAGATATAAAATTTATTACTACGGGAACTCTTCTTATTTTGCCCACCTCTCTATCTATCCTAGGGGATGGAAGGATAGAGGAGATTCAAAAGCTGCATGCCTCAAATGAGAATTTGAGAAGTTATTTAGAATGTGTATTTATGTTGTAAAGTGCCAAAATTTATAACCAATTATTAGTGGATCATTCGTATTTTAAAAGTAATTTTCGATAACATCTTATCGTATGAATTCAAGATTTGATGCAACAAACATAATATTTTTTTTATATATAGTACTTAGTTCTAAGTATTTAGAATATCTATGGATTCTAATATCATTAATTTTTTGAACTTGTTGAATATAAGAATTGGCTCCAAATTTTATTAAATGCAACTTAAAATTAAAGTATGAACTTGTCAAAATGGAACATCGCAGTGCAAGACAAAGTAATTATGGGTAGCCGAAATTCTATTCTATTTGCTTTGTAGTTTTGCTCGCGGGAATTGACTCACATCAAATGACAAGATTATATGTTTTTTGATTGTGAGAAATAGTCATAACATAGTAAAGGTAAAATCAAGAAATTCAATCGCGTTCGCAAATATATTCAGTGGGCCATTAGAAATTTCCTTTTCAACACCTTGTAGTCGCGCGGATACAGCCACGCATGTCCTTATTGTTTGAGTAGTATTTGCATACTTCCAAAGGGAAAAAAAAAGAAATTCGGAGAGAAATCAAATGATTTCACGTCAAGAACAAATAAATTCGGAATTTACCAAGAAAAAAGATAAAAGGTATTAAATGACCAAATGACAAAAATATTTTGTTTTTATATCGCTCGGCATTGCATCCTACGACACAACTACAGTAAAAACGAGTTGGTTGGAACTTTTTCACAACGTCCAATGAAAATAGAATCCATGGGATGTTTACAATGATTTTTAAAAAAATAAAATAAAATAATATAATTTTTCAAATAATTGTTATTTTTTAATCATTTGAAATCTCTACATCAACTGAAACCATACATTTTTATCTTTTAATATTATTTTAACATAAATACCCTTCTTTCAATTATTATACTTCTACAAGAATAACATATGCCAATGTAAAAATTTAATGTACATCATTAACTAGACGTAAACTTATATAAAGAGATATTTACAGTACAATTAGTTTTTTAAGAAAATAAAGTTAATTAGAATTTTATTTTTAACTCATTTTCATTTTTCAATATCACTACTTAGACATATTTTAAAAAAAAAATTCAAAATACCCCCACGACAAAACCAAACTTTTCCTATTTGACTTCATCATTCTTGTACTCTAAATTGAGCTCCTATTTTGCAATGAAAATATTCCAGAGCGAGAAACCGACTATAAATTTTTGGCAAAATCAATAAGAGTAAATTTGTATGCATCGATGCATATACATTTTTGTGTATTTTTCTTTATCATTTGCTTTATTTTAATTGATAAAAGAAATGGTTGAGTGATGTATTTATTTATTTTGTCTATGATCCGTGGTTTGAACTTGGGCTGTCAATATGTTGGATTTGAATGAAATCATAATAAATTCAAATTTGAATCCAAAAGTAATAAGTCATATCCTAATTCGATATAAGATCATATAGGATTTGCAATTGATATAATCATATTCAAATTCAGATAAAAGTCGGACATCTGTCAAATATCCAAAAAAATCCAAATATGAATACTGTCAAAATCTTCATATATTTATTATTTTTCTAAAAATTTATTAGAATCCAAATTCAAAAAAGTCATCCTTAAAAAAAAAACACAACAAATTATGAATAAATTTTCAAGTCTATTGATAACTTAAAAGTAATAATAGAATTTATAAAAAAGAAAATCATTTTGATCAAATTGAAATTTGAATCGCATTCCTAGCATATCATGGCATTTGCCTCCTACTCATTCTTCTTCTTCCATCATTTTTTGTTATAAAAATAGAAAAATAAGTAATATAATTATGAATGTAAATAAACTCGAATCTAACAATTTATATGAAAAGCGCCTGATTTGATATATTGCATAGGAGTTCATTACTTCCTTCATTCAAATAGCCACTTTGGCATTACTATAGGACCTTGTGTATACATATGTATAATATTGTATGGGCTAGTTTGTTTAGGATGATGAGGTGGGATAGATTATTTTTATCCTATTTTATTATTCATGTGGTTGAACTGATAATAAACACTTAAGCCCACATTAATACCTAAAGCCCGCATTTATATGCACAATATGAATGATAAATTAACCTACCTCTTCCATGGGTTTATTTATTCTGGGTTTGCTCCTTCTCTTGAAATTATCTATTCGCTCTTAAATTATAAAATCAATTTATCAAAATACCCTTTCCAATGCAAATAAGAAATTTGTCTTCAATTATTGCTTGCCATTATTATTATTAGTAGCAGCAGCAGCAGCAGCAATAGTGTTGTTGTTGTAGAGAAGACAAATGAGGAATTTTTTATATTTGAAAGAGAGACAGAAAGGAAATTTAATATGTGTAATTAAAATGCTTTAGTATTGAACAAAATACAACAACCAATAATTATGTGGACCTACATAAAAATAATCATGCAAACTAGGCTATTCACAATGATAGAAAATGATGTAAATTATCACATGACAAATAAGCATGTGATAACTTAAAAATCCAACAAAACTAGCCATATATGTATAATACTAAATATATTCGAGTTCGAATTATTATTAGATTGAGACATATCCAAATTTGCTTCATTCATTTTGGATTACGAACTTCGAATCATATTTATCGAATCTTTTATCGATTAAAAATTCTAAATAATCGAATTGAATTCAAATTAAATTCTGATTAAAATTTGCTCCATTAACCGCCTTAATTTGAACCATAGGTCATTTTTGTCCGGCCCAAAATCCGCATAATTAGGTCCAAGTTACAAAAATTCTGGTTTCATTGAACTCATTTTTGCACATTTATCGCATTTTTTCTCAGGCCAACAAATGTATCAAGTTTAGCTCCTTATTAAAACATAAATACTTTGAGATTTATGAAGTTTTGAGATTTCAATTGTCCTACTTTAGAGAGAGTTCTATAGCACCTGTAATATTGTCTAAAATTTTTGCTTGAATTCGGTGGATATGATGGACACTACATAATTATCTAATTTTCAATATATTAATATTATTATCCGCTAAAACTGAAAACATTAAGATTATTTCTTACCACCAAACCATATAAGGTGAAAGAGTTGAGAGCAATTTTTCCTATGTTCATCTACATATCTATCAACTTAGCAAATTTCCATTGGTCTTGGAGGGTACTTCTCATTATCTTGAGACTCAGCGTTTCTAGAATCATCAATGATTGATAAACTGATAAATTTTTATTTTATAATACATGCCCAACATATATATGATGCACAATTTTTTAGTTTTTATTCAAATAAAATTGTATACTTGATGTTTATTTGTAATATAAAATAAAAAATGAAACATCAACAATAATAAAAAATATATATATAGCTTGTAAGGTAGCAATTGATATGCAGGAATTGAATTAGGTGGAGATAGAATGACTTTAGGAATAGAATGAACATGGGAAAGAAATAATGATAGTATAAGTTATCCTATGCTTGGTACAATAAGGAATGAGAAAGGAATGAAATTGTCATTCCTTACTTGATTTCAATATCATGATTGGTATTTAGCACCGATAAGTACGAATAAAATGAAAGTATTTTAAATGACCAAATTATCCTTTTATATAAAATTAATAAAATAAAATATTTTATTGATAAATTGTTCATATCTTATAATTCAATATTTTTATCATACAATTTTTATTTTTTTATTTCATAAAAATGTATGATAAAGATTCTGATTTATTTATATTTTGGGAAGTACAATTAATTTTTTCTAGGTAAAAATAAAAAAGATGCAATACTTGGCTAATTTTTTATTTTTTTTTAACTAGAGTTTGAAGATTGTGGGAGAATTCCATGTAGACAAAAAAAGATACCATCAAGAAGATTTATGCAAGAGTTTTTGTGGCGGTTTAGAACTCTTTTATATTAGAGGGTAATTTTGTTAAATATAAAAATAAGTTCATTCGTAATAGATTAGGAATAGCTAAACCTATGGGAAAGGGAAGGAATGGCTAAACCCATGTTTATAGGATTGGAGATTCCTATGGGAATAAGGATTTCCATTCTTAAATTATACAAAACATGGGTTTAGGAATAAATTTGGAAATGATCATTCCATTTCCAACTC
Source organism: Jacaranda copaia (assembly GCA_014898725.1). NCBI lineage: Eukaryota > Viridiplantae > Streptophyta > Magnoliopsida > Lamiales > Bignoniaceae > Jacaranda > Jacaranda copaia. The sequence goes on along the minus strand of JACGDI010005219.1, from coordinate 1,495,069 downwards.
ATTCCTATATGCAAATCATACTATAAAAGTGTAAACGAATCTGAAATGGTTGACATATACTTTATTCATATTCGTATTTGATAATTTGTACAAAATTTGTATTCGTATTCATATTCGTATTCAATGGATATTCAAATAATTATATCCAAAGTCAATCTAGCTTATGTTAAATGAATTTGAACATATATGTATTTCATTATAGTTATCTGAAAATTGAATTCAATTATTATTATTCAAGTATTTATATTTGATATTGTGATTATTTTGATATTTGAATTCACTAATATATAATTTAATACATCTCATTAAAAAAAATCATATAATTTCATTAAAAAGGAAGCAAAGAGAATAACACAATTCTAAAAAGACAATGCTAAAATGAGC
>JACGDI010005219.1:1478089-1490004 GCA_014898725.1 Jacaranda copaia | reverse complement strand
GGCCCTCCATTAAGGTGCTTGACATCAAGCTAAGGATAAGAGGTACTATAAGAGATCTACACTGGTATTTTGCAAAAATCATTCAGAGCGTGTGCATTACCTCACAAATTCATCAGGCATAGATATTTTTAGCCAACCCTACTCAAGGAAGCGATTAACTTTGCAGGTAAGTGTCCATCTTGTTAGGTACATGCCAACATTTCTCATAACCAGATGCAACCCTCGTCCTAGTACAGATTACTTGCCTTTTCGATCAATAGGGGTCAACATAATTGGGTCTTTCCCCAAAACTATAGGTTAAAGAAAGTAAATACTAGTAGAAGTGGAGTATTTCACTTAATAGGTCAAGGTGGAAGCAAAACCCAAGATAACTAATGCCATAATAAGGAGCTGTTTGTGGAAAAATGCCATTTGTTGGTTTGGTCTTTTTGAAGTAATCATATTTGACAATGGCACCCAATTCCAAAGTAAACGGACTAGAGGCTAGTGCAAAAGCCTAAGGATTCGATAATATTTCACTTCAATCTGAAATCCTCGGGCAAATGGTCAAATAGAGGTCACCAATGGTCAAATGGGTAGATGATCTCCCAAGAGTCCTTTAGGCCTATAAGACCACCCCAAGGACCCCTATAGGGTAAAGTCCATATAGTTTGGTCTATAGTTCTGAAGTAGTGTTCCTATAGAGCTAATCCAACATACAACTTAAGTTATACATTACAATCGGATCAGAAATGAAATAGAAAGAGAAATTGACTTTGAGACAATCAACAAGCTTTGAAAGTAAGCTTTCACTAAAATGTAAAGGTATAAGTTAATCATGGCCATACATTACAACAAAGGTGTTAAGCCAAGATGTTTCAAAGTTGGCAACTTGGTTCTTAAGAAAGTTGAAGTCTCAAAAAATATTAGAAAACCCGACCCAAAGTGGGAAGGCCCATACTCCATGGTGAAGGTAGTAAAGCATAACTCCTATCGACTAGCTGACATGAATGAAAATGAACTACCTAGACTAGGGAATGCAATTAACCTGAAGAAATTCTATGTATAAATTAAGGCTCGATTTTACAAAAAGAATGCTTTCTCCTAATGTATATAATACTATGACCTTATAGTCGCATGATCAAAGTTGCTTATAAGTCAATTATTAATGAAAGATCAAGTCAACCCCATAGTCGCATGATAGTTATGATTAAATTATTGATCATAGGTCAAATCGACCCGTAGTCATTCAATCAAGCTACATGATAAAGTGGAGCCATCAAGTCATTGTTTCTAGTGAAACTCAACTTAAATTTGTCAAATTATATTGGCACACTTATGTTGACCTCATAATCTAAACCATCTAACATGATGAACAAAATAAATCACTTGGAGTAAAACAAATTCAATTGAAAACTTTAAAATTTCATAAAGTTTCACAAAATCATAAACATCATCCAAATGCCCCTTGGGGCCATACATGGTTCAAAAGCAAGAAAATTACATAGTAGAAAAGCCTTCTAGTTGGAGCCAATGCTCTTTCTCATTGAGCATTGGCCTCCGCAGCAACCTCGTCGATAACTTTGTCAAGCTCATTAGTTGTATCAAGGTCAACCATTAGTGGTGGTCCCTTGACCTATTACTCAAGTGCAGATAGAGGTGGTCCCACTAGTCGAGACTGCCCATCCTCTTCCATCAAGAAAACATGTTCCTCAGTAGGAAAATAATTTGCCATATTCACCTCGCCATTCTTGATATCCAAAGCAAAATCACCAGCGAAAGAGAATTCTTCTCCAATGCAACGACCCTTGGAAGAGGAACAACAATCTCTTCAATAAGAGCATTCTCATCAAATGGTTGAAGATGCTCATTTTTCATAACATCAAGCTGTGCTTTATACTTCGCTCAAAATTCATAGCAAAAGAATTCAAGTTGTTTTATTACTTTCTCTAGCATTTCCTTAGCATCATCTATGCTAAACATCACGCTTGCATCAGTAAAAGCTAAGCAGAGCATAAACTACTACATGGCCTTCTTTTAAATGCCAATCAACACATTGAAAAATTCTCCTATCATTTAGCGCAAGCAGCTCTCAAGTCCTTGAGCTTGACTAGACAAAGAAGCTTCTTGGATCAAATTAATGGACTTCTTTAGTTGCTCCTCTACCTGGCTCCTTGCTTTGATGGCAACCAATAGTTCAACAATTTTCTCTTCAAGTTATTTCATTAGTTTTGTCAATCTTGACTCCAATGAAATGACCTTTATTTTAGTTAGCTCATTCTGCTCTTTTTTTAGCTTCTTACACTTTTTCTTTAGCTTCTTGTGATTAGTGTCGCACAATTCATATTGCTGATGGAAGTTGTACCCTCATTACCTAACCTATGAAAAATAGAACAACTCATAAGAGGATCAATTTTACAAAAATAGAAAAGTAAGTTTGACAAGAACTTTTACTATATTCACAAGGTGAGCAAAGGATTTTAGAGTATCTAGTTGGTCATAATTAAACATCTCGACCTGGCCCCTTTGGAATAGACTAACAGTAAGCACAGCTAAATGAGTCACCGAGGTCGACCGACACCTATCATTATCGCAGTATTTGATCTTCTAACCTTTGGGCCAAAGCAAGGTTCAAGAAAGGTTGAAAGGTTGCAAAAATGCTCTAGGGGGCTTCTCATAAGCCGTCGTATCTACATCTGTAACCTTTTTCTTTCCTTTATGGGTCGTAGTCTTCTTAACTGCGCCTTGCATCTTTGCCTCAATTGCTTTTCTCTTCTGTTGAGGAGCAAGGTTGCTCGTGGCTCTTGTACTCTAAGAAACGGGTGATGGAGTAGATTGGGGCACCTGCTTGACCCTAACCGTAGGTTGCGCAGCCCCTCGAAGAGCCGCTGTGGCCTCGCGGTGCTCATGCGCCCTCTATTATTTTTGCATCACAATTTATCTTGTGTGGTTTGTGACTAGTTGACCTACAAAAATAAACACATTTCAACAAGAAAGATTTACAAATAGAAATAACAAATCATATTAGTTTGGTAAGTTAGTTCTATCTAAGCATATGTTAGCATGCAGTCTCAATGGAGTGGCCGACAATCCTTTAAGGACCAAGTTTCTCTCTCTTATGAATTCGAAGGCATCCATCTCACCAAAATCAAGAAGAGCACAAATAAAAATATTGTTCCACTATAAGTTCTCATCGGAGTTCATCTTGATCCTACCTATCATCTACCCTTTTGGAATGTTAAATCTAACCCCACCTGATGATTAGATAAAGAAATACCTTTCTTTCCATTTTTAGCCATGAGATAAGGTTAAGGTTCCAAAAAATTTCTTTCGAAGTCAAGCAGTTAAATAATAAAACCCAGACTACCTAGCAAGACTCAACTTTTGGGACATCAAAAGATGAAATAAGTTACTAAAATTAGCCCAAGAAAGGGCCTGGTCATGAATTATCATCAAAATAATGAAGCTGCATACAAGGGAAATGCAATTAGGTAAGAGTTGTGTTATACACACTTGAAGACCTCTCCACAGGTTGATTACTAGCTCAGCAAGAGGAAACTTAAGCCCACATTTTAGGGCATCCTTGAAAATGATTATACATCCCACAAGTGGTGTATGCATTCTACCCCTTGCTCTTTGCCTAATTTACCCAAACTCTTCCAGAATATGATATTTCGATCTAATCAACTTAAGACCTTAGGTCACTCGACGATATTGTGGATACAATCTCACTATAATTAGTAGTAGTAAACAACCTACCTCTGGACCTTAGAGACAGCCCTGCCTCCTCGGCTACCGGCTTAGAGGGTCCAACCTCGTCAATAATAAGGCTAGAAAGGCCAATTCCCTAGTCGACTTCCAACACCCCTCCATTGCACCCACTTCAGGTTGATTAGGTGATCTCGGTCTCCAACTGGTGACTTACTTGAACTTGTCCCGCTAGTCGAGGCACCTATTAACTTAGTAGCATTTAAGTCAGAACTTGAAGTTGACATACTATAAACATAAATTGGCAAAAAGCTAAAACAAAAAAAGAGGAAGACTTTCGAAAGATTTGTGCAGAGAATTAAAGTTTGAATATTGCTCAAACTTGTCTAGAAATGCTTAGAGCCCGACCTCAATTCCATGCAGTAAAAGTGAAAAATGAGCAATGAAAATAGCTATTTATAGGTGAGCCCAGAATTTCAACAGGTTAATTTGATTGATAACTAGCTAATAACCACCAGTCATTTGTACATAAATATCCATGCAACCACCTAAAATAGTTCCCGCCTTTAGAATCTAGTTAAGATTCAAAAATAGTTTTTCTGCCTTTGCAATTTTCATTAATCTACAAAGCAAAATTTTGGTCGATTTCATGCCAACCAAAGATGTTACTCCTTACTCCGACCTCCGCACAATCAAATTATGGAGTAGGGGAGCTCATGATATGGGTAATCCTATAAAAGGTGTAGGCTTAGTAGCAGGCCCAATAAAATTGAGTATGAGGCCCATGAGCAATAACATTTTAAGGAGTCCATATTGACCTCGAAGGTTGAGTTTTCCCAACCCTGAGAGGTCAATATTGGTAGGCTTCAAAAGCATTAATGGCAACCTCTGTCACCCATCGCATCTGCATTAAATGTGTCTTTACCACCATTTTGTCCACATTAAATGGCTTGACAATACATTACCTCTACATTAATTACAATAAGGACTCCCTCTTCGGTAGCCAGTGATTTGTAAGGCTCTGAACTAGGTCAAAAAGATCGAAATTACTCCTCATCATGGAGAACAAGATTTGGAGTGTATCAAAGAGAAACTCATCTTTTTAGCCCTCGCTAAACACTATAAATACCTCCTCTTTTAGAGACAAAAGTACACTTTTATATATATTTTTCTAAGCTATTACTCTGCCAAATTATCTTCAGGTCGAAAATTGACTTAAGCATCAAAGGGTCTTAGCTGAGTACCCTCTCGACTAGCCTAATATTTGTTCATTGGCTGTAGGATTCAGCCCATGTCATCCAATTCTATCTTTCTGGTCAACCTATACCTCCAGGTCAAGATCGAGAAGCCCATCTCACTAAAATTTACACCATTAATACTATATATAAAATTTTTTAATTATGTTTGTTGAATGTGAATGATGGATACAACTAAAGTATGGGTAATAAAAGATGTAAATAAACATATCAAATGAATATGTACTCAAAATGAATATCAAATGAATTGAATATACGGTTGTCATATTTATATTCTTTTATAATTAAATATTAATCAATCAAATATAAATAATATTCATTTTAAATAAATACATATAATATATATGCTATGTATAAAAAATGATCCCTCACTCATAAAATGATAGTTTTTAAATTGCTACCCCAAATTATTATATATCAAGAATATCTCCACAACCACTCTGTAACTCATTTCTTTCACTAATACAATCAATAACTTCTTTCCACCTAATCATGCATCCAACTTTCCACTCTTGCTCTTAAAATAACACATGATTATCTTATATATGCATGTGTAACGTGCTACAACAATTAATATAATATTATATAAATGAATATGAAATACAAACAGCAATCAAATTTTTGTATATCCATTAATAGTCATAGTAATCAAAGTCGAAAATATGACAATTATAGTCAATCATTAACATTTATTTATGCAAATATTTCAGTTGTAAAAAGCAGAACTTTTCTAAAAATAAGAATCTATAACATATTGACACATGGATATAGTAAAAATTCCCCATGAATGGAATTTGGGAAAAGAAGCCATGTACAATTGGGAAAAAGTGCCCAGCAAAGAACGGCAAATATATTTGTCACGACAATCTGTACCTTCCTTTTCAAACATTAGAATGTGGGGTGTAGGTAAGGATGAGAATAGACTCCTAGGCCTACAACTTAGTCTATTTAATAAATAAATTAAATTTAAATTTAAAAAAAAATCTATTTAATTAAAATGATTAAATATAAATTTTTAGAAAATCTATATAGCCTATTAAGCCAGTCTATATAATTTAATTATATTATAATATATATTTAAATATTTATAATATTTATATAATTAATTTTATATAATTATATATTCTATTATTAATTAATACATAATCATTTTATTTTAATTTTTTTTGTTTAACTTATAATAATATTTAGTTATGTTTTTTCTTTTTATTTAGTTAAATTTAAAATTTAAATTTAATTTAAATCTTAACTAAAATAGATTTTTTCAGGTCAGGTTTTAAAGAAAAAATCTATATAGTAATAGGTTAGGTTTAAACTTATAATTTATGTAACAACACTGGTCTATTTAAAACAAATTCTAATTTAACTTAGCTTATTCTCATCCTTAGAGACAGGTAATTAGCCAATAAAAATGTGGGAATAAAACATCACAAAATAAAAATCATCTTGAACAAGAACGAGGGACAATTAATCTTGTGGGGTTTTAAGAATTATGATAATTAAGTAAAAAAATTAAAATTTTCTTAAAGTATCTTCAAATATTGAAGTGAGAACAAGAGTAGACACCAGTAATTATGTGGGGCACATGAATTATGATATTAAAGTAATAAAATCAGAAAATCTGACACTTTCTTGAAAAATGTTTTCTGATACTGAAGACTGTAATCCAAGATAACATTAATGTAATCTTGAAAATATTATATGATATTGAAGAAAAAAAAATTATATTTAAAGAAGAAAAAGAAAAAGAGAACAGAAACAATGTAATCCGAGATATGTTATTATAATCTTGAAATGGGATGCATCGGTTATCTTGCATAATAATCAGAGTGTCACAATAACTCTACTGTTATTTGTCTTCTGTCAACCCCAACACACCCCCATTCAACAAATTTAATTTCCCACCCAAATACAGAAAAGCTCTGCGCAGATAGAAAAGCTTTTTAAAAATCACATCTTTCCCTTGCCCATTTACAGAGTGAATGCTTTGAAATACATGCAGAATGAAGGCTAAACCACTGTCTGAAATACAAACAGGAGAGAAAGTTATGGTATTTAAGTTGGGGATGAGGAAAAGAGCCATTTCTTGTGTGAATCGCATTACGTATGTCTGTTGTATTATGGGAAGTTTGTTTCTATTGTTTCTTTTGCCATTATCACTGTTTTTTTTCTTCTCATGCTTTTCTTGAAGACCTTGTTTTGATGCATTTTTTTTTTTCTTTTTATGGTTTTCAAGATTTTTCTTTTTGGTCCGAGGTTTTTGTTTTGCAATGTTTTTCAATTGGTTTGAGGACCTATAGTTTGTGCCTTTGTGTTTTAGTGGTAATCAGGCATATGAGGGTGGAAGAAACTGGAATTCTGGGAATTGTCAAATCTTTCTTTCTTAATTGAATTGGAATTTTGTCATGTCTCCCAATTGGTTATATACCGAATAGGATTATGAATGTTAGATTATATACGATGATGCAAGTATTTCATTCTATCATATTACATTTTCTTACCAACATCGATTTTCAGTCCACTTGTATCATGTTCATTTTACTTCATTTTTCATATTTGTTTGTCCCAGGAGGGAAAAAGGGACCAGAGTCGTTTCTCTCGTCATATCTGATTTGATTGAAAAAATTTGATAAAATGACCCTAGCTTCGTGATGAAGTGTGAAGAATGTTACCCCCCCTACTTTCTTAGTAGTGATGTTTTTTTTCATGTTTACAATTTCAAGTAGTTTTCTAGTAGATTGTTGCCATGGCCTTAAACTGTGTTTTCTTGGTACTGTATTCATAGGATATGATGCTAATTTGATGAGAGGGGATGCCACAAGCAAAGTATGTGAAGTGTTTAGTAACATTGATGAGAAAAGAGGTGCTTTCATATACAGTCAATTTCTTCCGGTGGTTGAGTTTGTGTTATGTTTAGTCCCTTGTTACACTTGTGTGATTTGTAGATTTGGCAGTAAGCGTTGGATTCATAATGAACCATGATGAGGAGTTTCACCAGCGATGGGAGCTCAGAAGGAGGGAGATTGATGGAGACTCAACAAGTGATGATTCCATATCAAATTCAAGTCATGGGACAGTGGACAAGGGGCATAAGTTAGTAACTGACTTAGTTTTGCTTGAAAATGATGATGCAAGTTATATTTCAGAATGCCTAAGGCATGATAAGCTTGACATCTGTAATAGCATCGACTCACAGACTGGAAAAGCAGCCAAAAAGAAAATCAAATCAAGCAAGAAGAAGAAGAAATCAGAGAGATGTTCTAAGAAGAAGAAGAGAAACATCAACACCAAAGATATGGAGTCGTTAGTAGATCTTAAGGTCTTCGCTGATTCTCTAATATGCGAACTTACAGTTGCTAGAGAAGACATGTTTGCACATATGAGAGAAGAGATGAGAAAGTTGAAGTCTAGGTCAAATTTTGAGCCACTGAGGAAGCATGTGAGATTTTCTCAAAAGAATAAAGAGTGTCCTCAAAATGGAATTGAGACGGGTGCAAAACCTCAGAGTTGCTCAGGTGGATCAATGGATAGGAATATGAGAAGCAATGTGCTGAATAAACTTTCTAACGCTGTTGAGGAGGCTTTGAAACATGATGAAATCCTTGAACCAGTCGCCATACCAAATGATCTACCCAAAGCGGACAGATTTAGACTACCAACCACTGCTCGTATGGTTTTAGCCAGTGGTTCTCATTCTTCATCATGCTTGACTCAACCTACCATTCTACCAAAGCCACAATTTCAAAATCACATAAACCATATTCCTTTGAGCGATCATATTCCTGCAGGAACAGAAATAGGGAGATTGATGGATGCCAGAAATTCATATCATCGATTTGCAGAATTCCAGGCGGAACAACAATTTGGAAGCTTTTCTCACATTAAAAGCAGAAGTGTGGGTTTACCTGGCCAAAACAGGTCTCAAACACTTAGTTTGGGCATTGGTTTTCCAATTCCACTTCATCAAGAGCTGGCCGGTGGTTCTAATGTGCCAAGCCTGACTTATTACAACAACCTATTCCTGGATAACAGCAAAGTAGGTCCGAGGATGAATGACAGTGTAATAAGTCCAGCATCATCAGAATGCATATTCCCCAAAGGCGTAAGCAGTAACATGGTTCACAAAACGGATGCAGAATTTGTGTCAGTGGGGTCCCAAGACCTCAAAAATGGCCAATTTTACCTGAGTAGTTTGAGAAATGAACAGTAGCCGCCATTGACTAGAACCAATATATCTTCTAGTTACTAGTTTCTGGGACAAATGAAGAAATATCAGGACTGGATCATGGTTCTCTTGCATTCATTTTCCTAATTGAAGTACAGATTTGATTGAAGAGTTTACCAGTCAGGGTGAACATCCAAGGTAATTTTTGACTAAGCATTCAGTTGAATCATAATGAAAGATGGTGAATTTTGATGTCATTTTGTTCAAGTTTTGAGCTGGTTCTTCTTATTACCATACATAGTCAACTTTTGTTTTTGAATGAGGACTTATGGGATGACTGGATGATGTTCACTTGCCTGGTTCACACGATTGATGTCCTTTTCTCATGTGGAGTGTCTTAAAAAAAATCCGCAATCAGACATGCAAATTTTGATGATGTATGTGACTGCACAAACGTTGGTAAATAACTTGGACAAGTTTCAGAGTGAATGACTTTGACAAGTATTATGTGGGAATAAAGGCAGGAAAGTAATCTTCTTTTATCTTTTGTGAAGAATAAGAGTTATGGATTGTCGGGAAGAAAGCAAACTTCGATTAGGAAGTCAGAGAAACATCACATTTCTTGCAAAATATTTTTTTCATAAAATATCTGTATAATAAATAAATAAATATAAAGGACAATCAACTTCATAAGTGAGTCTACAATTATGATTTGGATAATGTGCTTTGGGAATGTTCCTTCAACTTCTGTACGGATCAATATGTGGGTAAACATAAATTTCAAGTTTTTTTTTTCCTCACATACATTATATTATGAATTCATTAGGTTTTGAATCTCGTACCTCACATTTCTATATATGAGGGCAAAGTTACTAAATTAATTGACTGCTGGACAAATTTTGAGTATTTAAAAGCACAAAGAACAATCTAGGTCGTTATGGTCAATTTTCATAAGACTTTTTAACATTTGAGTTTGTCGAGGTGAAAGGTTCGAGTAACTAGCAAATAAGAAAATTGCTTGAAAGTTATTGTGTGTGCTTAAAAAGTAATAGTACTTACAGCATTCGGTCATTTGGACAAACCATGTGTGGCAAGACGTATTAAGATATGGGGTATGATTGTTAATTGATTGGATTTTAATTCAAATTTAATTTGAATTCAATTTGAATTTTAGGACTTTTATTTGATTAAAATATTTGATGGATCAGATTTAATTATAAATATCCGTAATTTAAAATAAGTAGATTGGATATGGAATTAAACAATCCGATATATTAAAAATCCGAATCTGAATTTTAATAACTTTTTATTAAATTAGTACTCTTATATATAATATTAATGAAAATTTTAAAATAAAATCTAAATATTATATTAACCTAATATCTACGGTAACGTTCATACTTTGTTATTAATATTGAGTTTTTAGCCTAAAAAATAACAGAGATAATGATAAAATATCAAATAAAATAATGTATAATAGTTCATCTATGTATTAATATAATATAAAATAGAGGTTTAGTATTCAAATATTTAACTCTTGGATCAATATATAATAAAAAGTTGTTAAAGATTCAAATATGACATAAATTTAATTTATAAATATAATAATTTTATACAATACACTAGAAGGAGGGGGGAGGGGGAGGAGGAGGAGGAGATATTAAATTTGGTTGGGTTCATTTTTTGGATATTCATCATATTCAAATATGGTATTGACTAACAAAAATTCTATATGATATCAGGTTGGATTCAGATATAGATTTTAATAATCAGATTCGGATTCAAATATAAATAATTCGATTCAAATCCAACCTATTGACAACCCTAATATTGGGCTAGGACTATTAAACAGGCTCATGAGCCTAGTAGTCAGCATGAGTGAGGCTCAAATTCGACCTTGATTTTTTCAAGTTTAAACCTAAATATAAGCATTCAAAAATTGCAAGTTAGCATATGATTTGTTTTCTTTTTCATTTTCTTTTGTATCTTAAAAAATGTTATAATTTAATTGTTAATAATATGATAATATTATATCACTTAGAATAATCATATATCTAGTAACAGTAACAAAATATTCTATTATAATAATTCTCTATTCTAATAATTATATTAACAATCTTAAATTGTATTATAATTTTTAAAATAGTACTATAATAAATAAAATACTAAGTATTAATCTACAATACTAATAATTGTATTTAAAATCTCTAAACAATATAAGTCATAGTAATGCAAATATTAAGCTAGTATGTCTCCGTGCTATGCACAAGTAAAAATAAACATAATTAAAAATATATTTTTTACACATTATCCTATTTCATGAAGTGAGTTTAACGCATGACCTATTCTTTAATTAAATAAATACTATAAGATCATAATGTACTAATATCAATGACAACAATGAAAATTCGTGTCCATTATAAATTTACAATTATCACATTTATAGAGGCACAATGTAAAAGTATAAAGATAATTGCATTGTTTTATAACCCAAAACAACTCAATAAATTTAAGAAAAATTAAATTAAATGCTAAAAGAAAGAGCAAATATGTGAAAAAAGAATAATTGAATGAAATTTAAGAATATAATTCTAATATATTGTAAAATTTTAATTGAAAAGTATATTCCTCCTCATCATTATTGACTCATTCTCTTTATTTTCTTTCGAGAGCTTGAAAAGTGCATTTCTCGATCCAAAAGATAGCTGAGATTTATGTTTTGATAGATGAATAGTCAAGAATTTCAAACTATTAATGAATAGATATTGAAAAATTTAAATGAATCGCAAAAAAAAAAAAAAAAAAAA